>CAWVNZ010000543.1:0-105809 GCA_963930735.1 Dioctria linearis
GTCCCAAATTTTAATTGCGCCAGGGATTGCCTTTTCTATAGTAAATTTTTCAAAAAATAATTTTTTACTGTCGCAAATTTTAATTACGCCAGGGATTGCCTTTTCTACAGTAAATTTTTCAAAAAATAATTTTTTACTGTCGCAAATTTTAATTACGCCAGGATTGCTTTTTCTATAGTAAGTTATTCAAAAAATAATTTTTACTGTCGCAAATTTTAAATACGCCAGGGATTACCGTTTCTATAGTAAATTTTGCAAAAAAATAATTTTTTACTGTCGCAAATTTTAATTGCGCCAGGGATTACCTTTTCTATAGTAAATTTTTCAAAAATTAATTTTTTACTGTCGCAAATTTTAAATACACCAGGTATTGCCTTTTCTATAGTAAATTTTACAAAAAATAATTTTATACTGTCGCAAATTTTAATTACGCCAGGCATTGCCTTTTCTATAATAAATTTTTCAAAAAATAATTTTCTACTGTCGCAAATTTTAATTGCGGCAGGGATTGCCTTTCTATAGTAAATTATTCATAAAATAATTTTCTACTGTCGAAAATTTTAATTACGCCAGGGATTGCCTTTTCTATAGTAAATTATTCAAAAAATAATTTTTTACTGTCGCAAATTTTAATTACGCCAGGGATTGCCTTTTCTATAGTAAATTTTTCACAAATTAATTTTTTACTGTCGCAAATTTTAAATACGCCAGGGATTGCCTTTTCTATAGTAAATTATTCAAAAAATAATTTTTTACTGTCGCAAATTTTAAATACGCCAGGGATTGCCTTTTCTATAGTAAATTTTTCACAAATTAATTTTTTACTGTCGCAAATTTTAAATACGCCAGGGATTGCCTCTTCTACAGTAAATTTTTCAAAAATAATTTTTTACTGTCGCAAATTTTAATTACGCCAGGATTGCTTTTTCTATAGTAAGTTATTCAAAAAATAATTTTTACTGTCGCAAATTTTAAATACGCCAGGGATTACCGTTTCTATAGTAAATTTTGCAAAAAAATAATTTTTTACTGTCGCAAATTTTAATTGCGCCAGGGATTACCTTTTCTATAGTAAATTTTTCAAAAGATAATTTTTTACTGTCGCAAATTTTAATTACGCCAGGGATTGCCTTTTCTATAGTAAATTTTTCACATATTAATTTTTTACTGTCGCAAATTTTAAATACGCCAGGGATTGCCTTTTCTATAGTAAATTATTCAAAAAATAATTTTTTACTGTCGCAAATTTTAAATACGCCAGGGATTGCCTTTTCTATAGTAAATTTTTCACAAATTAATTTTTTACTATCGCAAATTTTAAATACGCTAGGGATTGCCTTTTCTGTAGTAAATTATTCAAAAAATAATTTTTTACTGTCGCAAATTTTAATTACGCCAGGGATTGCCTTTTCTATAGTAAATTATTCAAAAAATAATTTTTTACTGTCGCAAATTTTGACTGCGCCAGCGATTGCCTTTTCTCTAGCAAATTATTCAAAAAATAATTTTTTACTGTCGCAAATTTTAATTGCGCCAGGGATTGCCTTTTCTATAGTAAATTTTTCACAAATTAATTTTTTACTGTCGCAAATTTTAAATACGCCAGCGATTGGCTTTTCTATAGTAAATTATTCAAAAAATAATTTTTTACAGTCGCAAATTTTAATTGCGCCAGGGATTGCTTTTTCTATAGTATATTTTTCAAAAACTAATTTTTTACTGTCGCAAATTTTAATTACGCGAGGGATTGGCTTTTCTATACTAAATTTTTCAAAAATTAATTTTTTACTGTCGCAAATTTTAAATAAGCCAGGTATTGCCTTTTCTATAGTAAATTATTCAAAAAATAATTTTTTACTGTCGCAAATTTTAATTACGCCAGGGATTGCCTTTTCTATAGTAAATTATTCAAAAAATAATTTTTTACTGTCGCAAATTTTAATTACGCCAGGGATTGCCTTTTCTATAGTAAATTTTTCACAAATTAATTTTTTACTGTCGCAAATTTTAAATACGCCAGGGATTGCCTTTTCTATAGTAAATTATTCAAAAAATAATTTTTTACTGTCGCAAATTTTAAATACGCCAGGGATTGCCTTTTCTATAGTAAATTTTTCACAAATTAATTTTTTACTGTCGCAAATTTTAAATACGCCAGGGATTGCCTCTTCTATAGTAAATTATTCAAAAAATAATTTTTTACTGTCGCAAATTTTAATTACGCCAGGGATTGCCTTTTCTATAGTAAATTATTCAAAAAATAATTTTTTACTGTCGCAAATTTTAATTGTGCCAGGGATTGCCTTTTCTATAGTAAATTTTTCACAAATTAATTTTTTACTGTCGCAAATTTTAAATACGCCAGGGGTTGCCTCTTCTATAGTAAATTTTGCAAAAAATAATTTTATACTGACGCAAATTGTAATTACGCCAGGGATTGCCTTTTCTATAGTAAATTTTTCAAAAAATAATTTTCAACTGTCGCAAATTTTAATTGCGCCAGGGATTGCCTTTTCTATAGTAAATTATTCAAAAAATAATTTTTTACTGTCGAAAATTTTAATTACGCCAGGGATTGCCTTTTCTATAGTAAATTTTTCAAAAAATAATTTTTTACTGTCGCAAATTTTAATTGCTCCAGGGTTGCCTTTTCTATAGTAAATTTTTCAAAAATTAATTTTTTACTGTCGCAAATTTTAAATACACCAGGTATTGCCTTTTCTATAGTAAATTTTACAAAAAATAATTTTATACTGTCGCAAATTTTAATTACGCCAGGCATTGCCTTTTCTATAATAAATTTTTCAAAAATAATTTTCTACTGTCGCAAATTTTAATTGCGGCAGGGATTGCCTTTCTATAGTAAATTATTCATAAAATAATTTTCTACTGTCGAAAATTTTAATTGCGGCAGGGCTTGCCTTTTATATAGTAAATTATTCATAAAATAATTTTCTACTGTCGAAAATTTTAATTACGCCAGGGATTGCCTTTTCTATAGTAAATTTTTCAAAAAATAATTTTCTACTGTCCCAAATTTTAATTGCGCCAGGGATTGCCTTTTCTATAGTAAATTTTTCAAAAAATAATTTTTTACTGTCGCAAATTTTAATTACGCCAGGGATTGCCTTTTCTACAGTAAATTTTTCAAAAAATAATTTTTTACTGTCGCAAATTTTAATTACGCCAGGATTGCTTTTTCTATAGTAAGTTATTCAAAAAATAATTTTTACTGTCGCAAATTTTAAATACGCCAGGGATTACCGTTTCTATAGTAAATTTTGCAAAAAAATAATTTTTTACTGTCGCAAATTTTAATTGCGCCAGGGATTACCTTTTCTATAGTAAATTTTTCAAAAATTAATTTTTTACTGTCGCAAATTTTAAATACACCAGGTATTGCCTTTTCTATAGTAAATTTTACAAAAAATAATTTTATACTGTCGCAAATTTTAATTACGCCAGGCATTGCCTTTTCTATAATAAATTTTTCAAAAAATAATTTTCTACTGTCGCAAATTTTAATTGCGGCAGGGATTGCCTTTCTATAGTAAATTATTCATAAAATAATTTTCTACTGTCGAAAATTTTAATTGCGGCAGGGATTGCCTTTTATATAGTAAATTATTCATAAAATAATTTTCTACTGTCGAAAATTTTAATTACGCCAGGGATTGCCTTTTCTATAGTAAATTTTTCAAAAAATAATTTTCTACTGTCCCAAATTTTAATTGCGCCAGGGATTGCCTTTTCTATAGTAAATTTTTCAAAAAATAATTTTTTACTGTCGCAAATTTTAATTACGCCAGGGATTGCCTTTTCTACAGTAAATTTTTCAAAAAATAATTTTTTACTGTCGCAAATTTTAATTACGCCAGGATTGCTTTTTCTATAGTAAGTTATTCAAAAAATAATTTTTACTGTCGCAAATTTTAAATACGCCAGGGATTACCGTTTCTATAGTAAATTTTGCAAAAAAATAATTTTTTACTGTCGCAAATTTTAATTGCGCCAGGGATTACCTTTTCTATAGTAAATTTTTCAAAAGATAATTTTTTACTGTCGCAAATTTTAATTACGCCAGGGATTGCCTTTTCTATAGTAAATTTTTCACATATTAATTTTTTACTGTCGCAAATTTTAAATACGCCAGGGATTGCCTTTTCTATAGTAAATTATTCAAAAAATAATTTTTTACTGTCGCAAATTTTAAATACGCCAGGGATTGCCTTTTCTATAGTAAATTTTTCACAAATTAATTTTTTACTATCGCAAATTTTAAATACGCTAGGGATTGCCTTTTCTGTAGTAAATTATTCAAAAAATAATTTTTTTACTGTCGCAAATTTTAATTACGCCAGGGATTGCCTTTTCTATAGTAAATTATTCAAAAAATAATTTTTTACTGTCGCAAATTTTGACTGCGCCAGCGATTGCCTTTTCTCTAGCAAATTATTCAAAAAATAATTTTTTACTGTCGCAAATTTTAATTGCGCCAGGGATTGCCTTTTCTATAGTAAATTTTTCACAAATTAATTTTTTAGTGTCGCAAATTTTAAATACGCCAGCGATTGGCTTTTCTATAGTAAATTATTCAAAAAATAATTTTTTACAGTCGCAAATTTTAATTGCGCCAGGGATTGCTTTTTCTATAGTATATTTTTCAAAAACTAATTTTTTACTGTCGCAAATTTTAATTACGCGAGGGATTGGCTTTTCTATACTAAATTTTTCAAAAATTAATTTTTTACTGTCGCAAATTTTAAATAAGCCAGGTATTGCCTTTTCTATAGTAAATTATTCAAAAAATAATTTTTTACTGTCGCAAATTTTAATTACGCCAGGGATTGCCTTTTCTATAGTAAATTATTCAAAAAATAATTTTTTACTGTCGCAAATTTTAATTACGCCAGGGATTGCCTTTTCTATAGTAAATTTTTCACAAATTAATTTTTTACTGTCGCAAATTTTAAATACGCCAGGGATTGCCTTTTCTATAGTAAATTATTCAAAAAATAATTTTTTACTGTCGCAAATTTTAAATACGCCAGGGATTGCCTTTTCTATAGTAAATTTTTCACAAATTAATTTTTTACTGTCGCAAATTTTAAATACGCCAGGGATTGCCTCTTCTATAGTAAATTATTCAAAAAATAATTTTTTACTGTCGCAAATTTTAATTACGCCAGGGATTGCCTTTTCTATAGTAAATTATTCAAAAAATAATTTTTTACTGTCGCAAATTTTAATTGTGCCAGGGATTGCCTTTTCTATAGTAAATTTTTCACAAATTAATTTTTTACTATCGCAAATTTTAAATACGCTAGGGATTGCCTTTTCTGTAGTAAATTATTCAAAAAATAATTTTTTACTGTCGCAAATTTTAATTACGCCAGGGATTGCCTTTTCTATAGTAAATTATTCAAAAAATAATTTTTTACTGTCGCAAATTTTAACTGCGCCAGCGATTGCCTTTTCTCTAGCAAATTATTCAAAAAATAATTTTTTACTGTCGCAAATTTTAATTGCGCCAGGGATTGCCTTTTCTATAGTAAATTTTTCACAAATTAATTTTTTACTGTCGCAAATTTTAAATACGCCAGGGATTGGCTTTTCTATAGTAAATTATTCAAAAAATAATTTTTTACAGTCGCAAATTTTAATTGCGCCAGGGATTGCCTTTTCTATAGTAAATTTTTCAAAAACTAATTTTTTACTGTCGCAAATTTTAATTACGCGAGGGATTGGCTTTTCTATACTAAATTTTTCAAAAATTAATTTTTTACTGTCGCAAATTTTAAATACGCCAGGTATTGCCTTTTCTATAGTAAATTATTCAAAAAATAATTTTTTACTGTCGCAAATTTTAATTACGCCAGGGATTACCTTTTCTATAGTAAATTATTCAAAAAATAATTTTTTACTGTCGCAAATTTTAATTGCTCCAGGGTTGCCTTTTCTATAGTAAATTATTCAAAAAATAATTTTTTACTGTCGAAAATTTTAATTACGCCAGGAATTGCCTTTTCTATAGTAAATTTTACAAAAAATAATTTTTTACTGTCGCAAATTTTAATTACGCCAGGGATTGCCTTTTCTATAGTAAATTATTCAAAAAATTATTTTTTACTGTCGAAAATTTTAATTGCGCCAGGGATTGATTGCCTTTTCTATAGTAAATTTTTCACAAATTAATTTTTTACTGTCGCAAATTTTAAATACGCCAGAGTTTGCCTTTTCTATAGTAAATTATTCAAAAAATAATTTTTTACTGTCGCAAATTTTAATTACGCCAGGGATTGCCTTTTCTCTAGTAAATTTTTCACAAATTAATTTTTTACTGTCGCAAATTTTAAATACGCCAGGGATTGCCTTTTCTATAGTAAATTATTCAAAAAATAATTTTTTACTGTCGCAAATTTTAAATACGCCAGGGACTGATTTTCTATAGGAAATTTTTCACAAATTAATATTTTACTGTCGCAAATTTTAAATACGCCAGGGATTGCCTTTTCTATAGTAAATTATTCAAAAAATAATTTTTTACTGTCGCAAATTTTAATTACGCCAGGGATTGCCTTTTCTATAGTAAATTATTCAAAAAATAATTTTTTACTATCGCAAATTTTAATTGCCCCAGGGATTGACTTTTCTATAGTAAATTATTCAAAAAATTATTTTTTACTGTCGCAAATTTTAGTTGCGCCAGGGATTGCCTTTTCTACAGTAAATTTTTCAAAAAATAATTTTATACTGTCGCAAATTTTAAATACGCCAGGGATTGCCTTTTCTATAGTAAATTATTCAAAAAATTATTTATGTTATTATTATGTCGCAAATTTTAATTGCGCCAGGGATTGATTGCCTTTTCTATAGTAAATTTTTTACTGTCGCAAATTTTAAATACGCCAGAGTTTGCCTTTTCTATAGTAAATTTTTCACAAATTAATTTTTTACTGTCGCAAATTTAAAATACGCCAGGGATTGCCTTTTCTATAGTAAATTATTCAAAAAATAATTTTTTACTGTCGCAAATTTTAATTACGCCAGGGATTGCCTTTTCTATAGTAAATTATTCAAAAAATAATTTTTTACTGTCGCAAATTTTAATTGCGCAAGGGATTGCCTTTTCTATAGTAAATTATTCAAAAAATTATTTTTTACTGTCGCAAATTTTAACTGCGTCAGGGATTGCCTTTTCTATAGTAAATTTTTCACAAATTAATTTTTTACTGTCGCAAATTTTAAATACGCCAGAGACTGCCTTTTCTATAGTAAATTATTCAAAAAATAATTTTTACTGTCGCAAATTTTAATTACGCCAGGTATTGCCTTTCCTATAGTAAATTTTTCACAAATTAATTTTTTACTGTCGCGAATTTTAAATACGCCAGGGATTGCCTTTTCTATAGTAAATTATTCAAAAAATAATTTTTTACTGTCGCAAATTTTAAATACGCCAGGGATTGCCTTTTCTATAGGAAATTTTTCACAAATTAATTTTTTACTGTCGCAAATTTTAAATACGCCAGGGATTGCCTTTTCTATAGTAAATTATTCAAAAAATAATTTTTTACTGTCGCAAATTTTAATTACGCCAGGGATTGCCTATTCTATAGTAAATTATTCAAAAAATAATTTTTTACTATCGCAAATTTTAATTGCCCCAGGGATTGACTTTTCTATAGTAAATTATTTTAAAAATTATTTTTTACTGTCGCAAATTTTAATTGCGCCAGGGATTGCCTTTTCTACAGTAAATTTTTCAAAAAAATAATTTTATACTGTCGCAAATTTTAAATACGCCAGGGATTGCCTCTTCTATAGTAAATTTCCAAAAAATAATTTTTTACTGTCGTAAATTTTAATTGCACCAGGGATTGCCTTTTCTATCGTAAATTTTTCACAAATTAATTTTTTACTGTCGCAAATTTTAAATACGCCAGGGATTGCCTTTTCTATAGTAAATTATTCAAAAAATAATTTTTTACTGTCGCAAATTTTAATTACGCCAGGGATTGCCTATTCTATAGTAAATTATTCAAAAAATAATTTTTTACTATCGCAAATTTTAATTGCCCCAGGGATTGACTTTTCTATAGTAAATTATTTTAAAAATTATTTTTTACTGTCGCAAATTTTAATTGCGCCAGGGATTGCCTTTTCTACAGTAAATTTTTCAAAAAAATAATTTTATACTGTCGCAAATTTTAAATACGCCAGGGATTGCCTCTTCTATAGTAAATTTCCAAAAAATAATTTTTTACTGTCGTAAATTTTAATTGCACCAGGGATTGCCTTTTCTATCGTAAATTTTTCACAAATTAATTTTTTACTTTCGCAAATTTTAATTACGCCAAGGATTGCCTTTTCTATAGTAAATTTTTCAAAAAATAATTTTTTACTGTCGCAAAATTTAATTACGCCAGGGATTGGCCTTTCTATAGTAAATTATTCAAAAAATAATTTTTTACTGTCGCAAATTTTAAATACGCCAGGGATTGCGTTTTCTATATTAAATTTTGCAAAAAAATAATTTTTTACTGTCGCAAATTTTAACTGCGCCGGGGATTGTCTTTTCTATAGTAAATTTTTCACAAATCAATTTTTTACTGTCGCAAATTTTAAATACGCCAGGGATTGCATTTTCTATAGTAAATTTTTCACAAATTAATTTTTTACTGTCGCAAATTTTAAATACGCCAGGGATTGCCCCTTCTATATTAAATTTTGCAAAAAATAATTTTCTACTGTCGCAAATTTTAATTGCGCCAGGGATTGCCTTTTCTATAGTCAATTTTTCACAAATTAATTTTTTACTGTCGCAAATTTTAATTACGCCAGGGATTGCCTTTTCTATAGTAAATTTTTCAAAAAATAATTTTTTACTGTTGAAAATTTTAGTTACGCCAGGGATTGCCTCTTCTATAGTAAATTATTCAAAAAATAATTTTTTACTGTCGCAAATTTTAATTGCGCCAGGGATTGCCTTTTCTATAGTAAATTATTCAAAAAATAATTTTTTACTGTCGCAAATTTTAAATACGCCAGGGATTGCCTTTTCTATAGTAAATTTTTCACAAATTAATTTTTTACTGTCGCAAATTTTAAATACTCCAGGGATTGCCTTTTCTATAGTAAATTATTCAAAAAATAATTTTTTATTGTCGCAAATTTTAAATACGCCAGCCAGGGATTGCCTTTTCTACAGTAAATTTTTCAAAAAATAATTTTATACTGTCGCAAATTTTAAATACGTCAGGGATTGCCTCTTCTATAGTAAATTTTGCAAAAAATAATTTTTTACTGTAGCAAATTGTAATTGCGCCAGGGATTGCCTTTTCTATAGTAAATTTTTCACAAATTAATTTTTTACTGTCGCAAATTTTAATTACGCCAGGGATTGCCTTTTCTATAGTAAATTTTTCAAAAAATAATTTTTTACTGTCGCAAATTTTAATTACGCCAGGGATTGCCTTTTCTATAGTAAATTATTCAAAAAATAATTTTTTACTGTCGCAAATTTTAAATACGCCAGGGATTGCCCTTTCTATAGTAAATTTTGCAAAAAAATAATTTTTTACTGTCGCAAATTTTAATTGCGCCAGGGATTGCCTTTTCTATAGTAAATTTTTCACAAATTAATTTTTTAATGTCGCAAATTTTAATTACGCCAGGGATTGCCTTTTCTATAGCAAATTTTTCAAAAAATAATTTTTTACTGTCGCAAATTTTAATTACGCCAGGGATTGCCTTTTCTATAGTAAATTTCTCAAAAAATAATTTTTTACTGTCGCAAATTTTAATTACGCCAAGGATTGCCTTTTCTACAGTAATTTTTTCAAAAAATACTTTTTTACTGTTGCAAATTTTAATTACGCCAGGGATTGCGTTTTCTACAATAAACTTTTCAAAAAATAATTTTTTACTGTCATAAATTTTAATTACGCCAGGGATTTCCTTTTCTATAGTAAATTATTCAAAAAATAATTTTTTACTGTCGCAAATTTTAAATACGCCAGGGATTGCCTTTTCTATAGTAAATTTTCCAAAAGAATAATTTTTTACTGTCGCAAATTGTAATTGCGCCAGGGATTGCCTTTTCTAGAATAAATTTTTCAAAAAATAATTTTTTACTGTCGCAAATTTTAATTACGCCAGTGATTGCCTTTTCTACAGTAAATTTTTCAAAAAATAATTTTATACTGTCGCAAATTTTAAATACGCCAGGGATTGCCTTTTCTATAGTAAATTATTCAAAAAATAATTTTTTACTATCGCAAATTTTAAATACGCCAGGGATTGCCTAATCTATAGTAAATTTTTCACAAATTAATTTTTTACTGTCGCAAATTTTAAATACGCCAGGGATTGCCTTTTCTATAGTAAATTATTCAAAAAATAATTTTTTACTGTCGCAAATTTTAAATACGCCAGGGATTGCCTTTTATATAGTAAATTATTCAAAAAATAATTTTTTACTGTAGCAAATTTTAATTAAGCCAGGGATTGCCTTTTCTATAGTAAATTTTGCAAAAAATAATTTTTTACTGTCGCAAATTTTAATTACGCCAGGGATTGCCTTTTCTACAGTAAATTTTTCAAAAAATAATTTTTTACTGTCGCAAATTTTAAATACGCCCGGTATTGCCTTTTCTACAGTCAATTTTTCAAAAAAATATTTTTTTACTGTCCAAATTTTAATTACGCCAGAGATTGCCTTTTCTACAGTAAATTTTTCAAAAAATAATTTTTTACTGTCGCAAATTTTAATTACGCCAGGGATTGCCTTTTCTATAGTAAATTATTCAAAAAAATAATTTTTTACTCTCGCAAATTTTAAATACGCCAGGGAGTGCCTTTTCTATAGTAAATTTTGCAAAAAAATAATTTTTTACTGTCGCAAATTGTAATTGCCCCAGGGATTACCTTTTCTATAGTAAATTTTTCAAAAAATAATTTTTTACTATCGCAAATTTTAATTACGCCAGGGATTGCCTTTTATATAGTAAATTTTTCACAAATTAATTTTTTACTGTCGCAAATTTTAAATAGGCCAGGGATTGCCTTTTCTATAGTAAATTATTCAAAAAATAATTTTTTACTGTCGCAAATTTTAAATACGCCTGGGATTGCATCTTCTATAGTAAATTTTTCACAAATTAATTTTTTACTGTCGCAAATTTTAAATTCGCCAGGGATTGCCTTTTCTATAGTAAATTATTCAAAAAATAATTTTTTACTGTCGCAAATTTTAAATACGCCAGGGACTGCCTTTTCTATATTAAAATATTCAAAAAATAATTTTTTACTGTAGCAAATTTTAATTACGCCAGGGATTGCCTTTTCTATAGTAAATTATTCAAAAAATAATTTTCTACTGTCGCAAATTTTAATTGCGCCAGGGATTGCCTTTCTACAGTAAATTTTTCAAAAAATAATTTTTTACTGTCGCAAATTGTAATTGCGCCAGGGATTACCTTTTCTATAGTAAATTTTTCAAAAAATAATTTTTTACTGTCGCAAATTTTAAATACGCCAGGGATTGCCTTTTCTATAGTAAATTATTCAAAAAATAATTTTTTACTGTCGCAAATTTTAAATACGCCAGGGATTGCCTTTTCTGTAGTAAATTATTCAAAAAATAATTTTCTACTGTCGCAAATTTTAATTACGCCAGGGATTGCCTTTTCTATAGTAAATTATTCAAAAAATAATTTTTTACTGTCGCAAATTTTAATTGCGCCAGGGATTGCCTTTTCTATAGTAAATTATTCAAAAAATAATTTTCTACTGTCGAAAATTTTAATTACGCCAGGGATTGCCTTTTCTATAGTAAATTATTCAAAAAATAATTTATTACTGTCGCAAATTTTAAGTGCGCCAGGGATTGCCTTTTCTATAGTAAATTATTCAAAAAATAATTTTCAACTGTCGCAAATTTTAATTACGCCAGGGATTGCCTTTTCTATAGTAAATTATTCAAAAAATAATTTTTTAATCTCGCAAATTTCAATTTCGCCAGGTAAATTTTTCACAAATTAATTTTTTACTGTCGCAAATTTTAAATACGCCACGGATTGCCTTTCCTATAGTAAATTATTCAAAAAATAATTTTTTACTGTCGCAAATTTTAAAAATCCCAGGGATTGCCTTTTCTATAGTAAATTTCTCACAAATTAATTTCTTACTGTCGCAAATTTTAAATACGCCAGGGATTGCCTTTTCTATAGTAAATTATTCAAAAAATAATTTTTTATTGTCGCAAATTTTAAATAGGCCAGGGATTGCCTTTTCTACAGTTAATTTTTCAAAAAATAATTTTTTAATGTCGCAAATATTAAATACGCCAGGGATTGCCTTTTCTATAGTAAATTATTCAAAAAATAATTTTTTACTGTCGAAAATTTTAAATACGCCAGGGATTGCCTTTTCTATAGTAAATTATTCAAAAAATAATTTTTTACTGTCGCAAATTGTAATTACGCCAGGGATTGCCTTTTCTATAGTAAATTATTCAAAAAATAATTTTCTACTGTCGCAAATTTAAATTACGCCAGGGATTGCCTTTTCTATAGTAAATTATTCAAAAAATAATTTTTTACTGTCGCAAATTTTAAATACGCCAGGGATTGCCTTTTCTATAGTAAATTATTCAAAAAATAATTTTTTACTGTCGCAAATTTTAATTGCGCCAGGGATTGCCTTTTCTATAGTAAAATATTCAAAAAATAATTTTCTACTGTCGCAAATTTTAATTACGCCAGGGATTGCCTTTTCTATAGTAAATTATTCAAAAAATAATTTTTTACTGTCGCAAATTTTAAGTGCGCCAGGGATTGCCTTTTCTGTAGTAAATTATTCAAAAAATAATTTTCAACTGTCGCAAATTTTAATTACGCCAGGGATTGCCTTTTCTATAGTAAATTATTCAAAAAATAATTTTTTACTCTCGCAAATTTCAATTTCGCCAGGTAAATTTTTCACAAATTAATTTTATACTGTCGCAAATTTTAAATACGCCAGGGATTGCCTTTTCTATAGTAAATTATTCAAAAAATAATTTTTTACTGTCGCAAATTTTAAATATCCCAGGGATTGCCTTTTCTATAGTAAATTTCTCACAAATTAATTTCTTAATGTCGCAAATTTTAAATAAGCCAGGGATTGCCTTTTCTATAGTGAATTATTCAAAAAATAATTTTTTACTCTCGCAAATTTTAAATAGGCCTGGGGTTGCCTTTTCTACAGTTAATTTTTCAAAACATAATTTTTTAATGTCGCAAATATTAAATACGCCAGGGATTGCCTTTTCTATAGTAAATTATTCAAAAAATAATTTTTTACTGTCGAAAATTTTAAATACGCCAGGGATTGCCTTTTCTATAGTAAATGATTCAAAAAATAATTTTCTACTGTCGCAAATTTTAATTACGCCAGGGATTGCCTTTTCTATAGTAAATTATTCAAAAAATAATTTTTTACTGTCGCAAATTTTAATTGCGCCAGGGATTGCGTTTTCTATAGTAAATTATTCAAAAAATAATTTTCTACTGTCGCAAATTTTAATTACGCCAGGGATTGCCTTTTCTATGGTAAATTATTCAAAAAATAATTTTCTACTGTCGCAAATTTTAATTACGCCAGGGATTGCCTTTTCTATAGTAAATTATTCAAAAAATAATTTTTTACTGTCGCAAATTTTAAATACGCCAGGATTGCCTTTTCTATAGTAAATTATTCAAAAAATAATTTTCTACTGTCGCAAATTTTAATTACGCCAGGGATTGCCTTTTCTATAGTAAATTATTCAAAAAATATTTTTTTACTGTCGCAAATTTTAATTGCGCCAGGGATTGCCTTTTCTATAGTAAATTATTCAAAAAATAATTTTCTACTGTCGCAAATTTTAATTACGCCAGGGATTGCCTTTTCTATAGTAAATAATTCAAAAAATAATTTTTTACTGTCGCAAATTTCAAATCCGCCAGGGATTGCCTTTTCTATAGTAAATTATTCAAAAAATAATTTTTTACTATCACAAGTTTTAATTGCGCCAGGGATTGCCTTTTCTATAGTAAATTATTCAAAAAATAATTTTCTACTGTCGCAAATTTTAATTACGCCAGGGATTGCCTTTTCTATAGTAAATTATTCAAAAAATAATTTTTTACTGTCGCAAATTTTAATTGCGCCAGGGATTGCCTTTTCTATAGTAAATTATTCAAAAAATAATTTTCTACTGTCGCAAATTTTAATTACGCCAGGGATTGCCTTTTCTATAGTAAATTATTCGAAAAATAATTTTTTTAATGTCGCAAATTTCAAATCCGCCAGGGATTGCCTTTTCTATAGTAAATTATTCAAAAAATAATTTTTTACTATCGCAAGTTTTAATTGCGCCAGGGATTGCCTTTTCTACAGTAAATTTTGCAAAAAATAATTTTTTACTGTCGCAAATTTTAATTGCGCCAGGGATTGCCTTTTCTATAGTAAAATTTTCAAAAAATAATTTTCTACTGTCGCAAATTTTAATTGCGCCAGGGATTGCCTTTCTACAGTAAATTTTTCAAAAAATAATTTTTTACTGTCGCAAATTGTAATTGCGCCAGGGATAACCTTTTCTATAGTAAATTTTTCAAAAAATAATTTTTTACTGTCGCAAATTTTAATTGCGCCAGGGATTGCCTTTTCTATAGTAAATTATTTAAAAAATAATTTTCTACTGTCGCAAATTTTAATTACGCCAGGGATTGCCTTTTCTATAGTAAATTATTCAAAAAATAATTTTTTACTGTCGCAAATTTCAAATCCGCCAGGGATTGTATTTTCTATAGTAAATTATTCAAAAAATAATTTTCTACTGTCGCAAATTTTAATTACGCCAGGGATTGCCTTTTCTATAGTAAATTATTCAAAAAATAATTTTTTACTGTCGCTAATTTCAAATCCGCCAGGGATTGCCATTTCTATAGTAAATTATTCAAAAAATAATTTTTTACTATCGCAAGTTTTAATTGCGCCAGGGATTGCCTTTTCTATAGTAAATTATTCAAAAAATAATTTTCTACTGTCGCAAATTTTAATTACGCCAGGGATTGCCTTTTCTATGGTAAATTATTCAAAAAATAATTTTCTACTGTCGCAAATTTTAATTACGCCAGGGATTGCCTTTTCTATAGTAAATTATTCAAAAAATAATTTTTTACTGTCGCAAATTTTAAATACGCCAGGGATTGCCTTTTCTATAGTAAATTATTCAAAAAATAATTTTCTACTGTCGCAAATTTTAATTACGCCAGAGATTGCCTTTTCTATAGTAAATTATTCAAAAAATAATTTTTTACTTTCGCAAATTTTAATTGCGCCAGGGATTGCCTTTTCTATGGTAAATTATTCAAAAAATAATTTTCTACTGTCGCAAATTTTAATTACGCCAGGGATTGCCTTTTCTATAGTAAATTATTCAAAAAATAATTTTTTACTGTCGCAAATTTCAAATCCGCCAGGGATTGCCTTTTCTATAGTAAATTATTCAAAAAATAATTTTTTACTATCGCAAGTTATAATTGCGCCAGGGATTGCCTTTTCTATAGTAAATTATTCAAAAAATAATTTTCTACTGTCGCAAATTTTAATTACGCCAGGGATTGCCTTTTCTATAGTAAATTATTCAAAAAATAATTTTTTACTGTCGCAAATTTTAATTGCGCCAGGGATTGCCTTTTCTATAGTAAATTATTCAAAAAATAATTTTCTACTGTCGCAAATTTTAATTACGCCAGGGATTGCCTTTTCTATAGTAAATTATTCAAAAAATAATTTTTTTACTGTCGCAAATTTCAAATCCGCCAGGGATTGCCTTTTCTATAGTAAATTATTCAAAAAATAATTTTTTACTATCGCAAGTTTTAATTGCGCCAGGGATTGCCTTTTCTACAGTAAATTTTGCAAAAAATAATTTTTTACTGTCGCAGATTTTAATTGCGCCAGGGATTGCCTTTTCTATAGTAAACTTTTCAAAAAATAATTTTCTACTGTCGCAAATTTTAATTGCGCCAGGGATTGCCTTTCTACAGTAAATTTTTCAAAAAATAATTTTTTACTGTCGCAAATTGTAATTGCGCCAGGGATTACCTTTTCAATAGTAAATTTTTCAAAAAATAATTTTTTACTGTCGCAAATTTTAATTGCGCCAGGGATTGCCTTTTCTATAGTAAATTATTCAAAAAATAATTTTCTACTGTCGCAAATTTTAATTACGCCAGGGATTGCCTTTTCTATAGTAAATTATTCAAAAAATAATTTTTTACTGTCGCAAATTTCAAATCCGCCAGGGATTGCCTTTTCTATAGTAAATTATTCAAAAAATAATTTTCTACTGTCGCAAATTTTAATTACGCCAGGGATTGCCTTTTCTATAGTAAACTAGTCAAAAAATAATTTTTTACTGTCGCAAATTTTAATTGCCCCAGGGATTGCCTTTTCTATAGTAAATTATTCAAAAAATAATTTTCTACTGTCGCAAATTTTAATTACGCCAGGGATTGCCTTTTCTATAGTAAATTATTCAAAAAATAATTTTCTACTGTCGCAAATTTCTAATCCGCCAGGGATTGCCTTTTCTATAGTAAATTATTCAAAAAATAATTTTCTACTGTCGCAAATTTTAATTACGCCAGGGATTGCCTTTTCTATAGTAAATTATTCAAAAAATAATTTTTTACTGTCGCAAATTTTAATTGCGCCAGGGATTGCCTTTTCTATAGTAAATTTTTCAAAAAATAATTTTCTACTGTCGCAAATTTTAAATACGCCAGGGATTGCCTTTTATATAGTAAATTTTTCAAAAAATAATTTTATACTGTCGCAAATTTTAATTACGACAGGGATTGCCTTTTCTATAGTAAATTATTCAAAAAATAATTTTCTACTGTCGCAAATTTTAATTACGCCAGGGATTGCCTTTTCTATAGTAAATTATTCAAAAAATAATCTTTTGCTGTCGCAAATTTTAAATACGCCAGGGATTGCCTTTTCTATAGTAAATTATTCAAAAAATAATTTTCTACTGTCGCAAATTTTAATTACGCCAGGGATTGCCTTTTCTATAGTAAATTATTCAAAAAATAATTTTTTACTGTCGCAAATTTTAATTGCGCCAGGGATTGCCTTTTCTATAGTAAATTATTCAAAAAATAATTTTCCACTGTCGCAAATTTTAATTACGCCAGGGATTGCCTTTTCTATAGTAAATTATTCAAAACATAATTTTTTACTGTCGCAAATTTCAAATCCGCCAGGGATTGCCTTTTCTATAGTAAATTATTCAAAAAATTATTTTTTACTATCGCAAGTTTTAATTGCGCCAGGGATTGCCTTTTCTAAAGTAAATTTTGCAAAAAATAATTTTTTACTGTCGCAAATTTTAATTGCGCCAAGGATTGCCTTTTCTATAGTAAACTTTTCAAAAAATAATTTTCTACTGCGCCAGGGATTGCCTTTCTACAGTAAATTTTTCAAAAAATAATTTTTTACTGTCGAAAATTGTAATTACGCCAGGTATTACCTTTTCTATAGTAAATTTTTCAAAAAATAATTTTTTACTGTCGCAAATTTTAATTGCGCCAGGGATTGCCTTTTGTATAGTAAATTATTCAAAAAATAATTTTCTACTGTCGCAAATTTTAAGTGCGCCAGGGATTGCCTTTTCTATAGTAAATTATTCAAAAAATAATTTTCAACTGTCGCAAATTTTAATTACGCCAGGGATTGCCTTTTCTATAGTAAATTATTCAAAAAATTATTTTTTACTCTCGCAAATTTCAATTTCGCCAGGTATATTTTTCACAAATTAATTTTTTACTGTCGCAAATTTTAAATACGCCAGGGATTGCCTTTTCTATAGTAAATTTTTCAAAAAATAATTTTTTACTATCGCAAATTTTAATTACGCCAGGGATTGCCTTTTCTATAGTAAATTTTTCAAAAAATAATTTTCTACTGTCGCAAATTTTAAATACGCCAGGGATTGCCTTTTATATAGTAAATTTTTCAAAAAATAATTTTATACTGTCGCAAATTTTAATTACGCCAGGGATTGCCTTTTCTATAGTAAATTATTCAAAAAATAATTTTCTACTGTCGCAAATTTTAATTACGCCAGGGATTGCCTTTTCTATAGTAAATTATTCAAAAAATAATTTTTTACTGTCGCAAATTTTAAATACGCCAGGGATTGCCTTTTCTATAGTAAATTATTCAAAAAATAATTTTCTACTGTCGCAAATTTTAATTACGCCTGGGATTGCCTTTTCTATAGTAAATTATTCAAAAAATAATTTTTTACTGTCGCAAATTTTAATTGCGCCAGGGATTGCCTTTTCTATAGTAAATTATTCAAAAAATAATTTTCTACTGTCGCAAATTTTAATTTCGCCAGGGATTGCCTTTTCTATAGTAAATTATTCAAAAAATAATTTTTTACTGTCGCAAATTTCAAATCCGTCAGGGATTGCCTTTTCTATAGTAAATTATTCAAAAAATAATTTTCTACTGTCGCAAATTTTAATTACGCCAGGGATTGCCTTTTCTGTAGTAAATTATTCAAAAAATAATTTTTTACTGTCGCAAATTTTAAGTGCGCCAGGGATTGCCTTTTCTATAGTAAATTATTCAAAAAATAATTTTCAACTGTCGCAAATTTTAATTACGCCAGGAATTGCCTTTTCTATAGTAAATTATTCAAAAAATAATTTTTTACTCTCGCAAATTTCAATTTCGCCAGGTATATTTTTCACAAATTAATTTTTTACTGTCGCAAATTTTAAATACGCCAGGGATTGCCTTTTCTATAGTAAATTATTCAAAAAATAATTTTCTACTGTCGCAAATTTTAATTACGCCTGGGATTGCCTTTTCTATAGTAAACTTTTCAAAAAATAATTTTTTACTGTCGCAAATTTTAATTACGCCAGGGATTGCCTTTTCTATAGTAAATTTTTCAAAAAATAATTTTCTATTGTCGCAAATTTTAAATACGCCAGGGATTGCCTTTTATATAGTAAATTTTTCAAAAAATAATTTTATACTGTCGCAAATTTTAATTACGCCAGGGATTGCCTTTTCTATAGTAAATTATTCAAAAAATAATTTTTTACTGTTGCAAATTTTAATTGCGCCAGGGATTGCCTTTTCTATAGTAAATTTTTCACAAATTAATTTTTTACTGTCGCAAATTTTAATTACGCCAGGGATTGCCTTTTCTATAGTAAATTTTTCAAAAAATAATTTTCTACTGTCGCAAATTTTAAATACGCCAGGGATTGCCTTTTATATAGTAAATTTTTCAAAAAATAATTTTATACTGTCGCAAATTTTAATTACGCCAGGGATTGCCTTTTCTATAGTAAATTATTCAAAAAATAATTTTCTACTGTCGCAAATTTTAATTACGCCAGGGATTGCCTTTTCTATAGTAAATTATTCAAAAAATAATTTTTTACTGTCGCAAATTTTAAATACGCCAGGGATTGCCTTTTCTATAGTGAATTATTCAAAAAATAATTTTCTACTGTCGCAAATTTTAATTACGCCTGGGATTGCCTTTTCTATAGTAAATTATTCAAAAAATAATTTTTTACTGTCGCAAATTTTAATTGCGCCAGGGATTGCCTTTTATATAGTAAATTATTCAAAAAATAATTTTCTACTGTCGCAAATTTTAATTACGCCAGGGATTGCCTTTTCTATAGTAAATTATTCAAAAAATAATTTTCTACTGTCGCAAATTTTAATTACGCCAGGGATTGCCTTTTCTATAGTAAATTATTCAAAAAATAATTTTTTACTGTCGCAAATTTTAAATACCCCAGGGATTGCCTTTTCTATAGTAAATTATTCAAAAAATAATTTTCTAGTGTCGCAAATTTTAATTACGCCAGGGATTGCATTTTCTATAGTAAATTATTCAAAAAATAATTTTTTACTGTCGCAAATTTTAATTGCGCCAGGGATTGCCTTTTCTATAGTAAATTATTCAAAAAATAATTTTCTACTGTCGCAAATTTTAATTACGCCAGGGATTGCCTTTTCTATAGTAAATTATTCAAAAAATAATTTTTTACTGTCGCAAATTTCAAATCCGCCAGGGATTGCCTTTTCTATAGTAAATTATTCAAAAAATATTTTTTTACTATCGCAAGTTTTAATTGCGCCAGGGATTGCCTTTTCTACAGTAAATTTTGCAAAAAATAATTTTTTACTGTTGCAAATTTTAATTGCGCCAGGGATTGCCTTTTCTATAGTAAATTTTTCACAAATTAATTTTTTACTGTCGCAAAATTTAATTACGCCAGGGATTGCCTTTTCTATAGTAAATTTTTCAAAAAATAATTTTCTACTGTCGCAAATTTTAAATACGCCAGGGTTTGCCTTTTATATAGTAAATTTTTCAAAAAATAATTTTATACTGTCGCAAATTTTAATTACGCCAGGGAATGCCTTTTCTATAGTAAATTATTCAAAAAATAATTTTCTACTGTCGCAAATTTTAATTACGCCAGGGATTGCCTTTTCTATAGTAAATTATTCAAAAAATAATTTTTTACTGTCGCAAATTTTAAATACGCCAGGGATTGCCTTTTCTATAGTAAATTATTCAAAAAATAATTTTCTACTGTCGCAAATTTTAATTACGCCAGGGATTGCCTTTTCTATAGTAAATTATTCAAAAAATAATTTTTTACTGTCGCAAATTTTAATTGCGCCAGGGATTGCATTTTCTATAGTAAATTATTCAAAAAATAATTTTTTACTGTCGCAAATTTTAAATACGCCAAGGATTGCCTTTTATATAGTAAATTTTTCAAAAAATAATTTTATACTGTCGCAAATTTTAATTACGCCAGGGATTGCCTTTTCTATAGTAAATTATTCAAAAAATAATTTTCTACTGTCGCAAATTTTAATTACGCCAGGGATTGCCTTTTCTATAGTAAATTATTCAAAAAATAATTTTCTACTGTCGCAAATTTTAATTACGCCAGGGATTGCCTTTTCTATAGTAAATTATTCTAAAAATAATTTTTTACTGTCGCAAATTTCAAATCCGCCAGGGATTATTGCCTTTTCTATAGTAAATTATTCAAAAAATTATTTTTTAATATCGCAAGTTTTAACTGCGCCAGGGATTGCCTTTTCTAAAGTAAATTTTGCAAAAAATAATTTTTTACTGTCGCAAATTTTAATTGCGCCAAGGATTGCCTTTTCTATAGTAAACTTTTCAAAAAATAATTTTCTACTGCGCCAGGGATTGCCTTTCTACAGTAAATTTTTCAAAAAATAATTTTTTACTGTCGAAAATTGTAATTGCGCCAGGGATTACCTTTTCTATAGTAAAATTTTCAAAAAATAATTTTTTACTGTCGCAAATTTTAATTGCGCCAGGGATTGCCTTTTCTATAGTAAATTATTCAAAAAATAATTTTCTACTGTCGCAAATTTTAATTACGCCAGGGATTGCCTTTTCTATAGTAAATTATTCAAAAAATAATTTTTTACTGTCGCAAATTTCAAATCCGTCAGGGATTGCCTTTTCTATAGTAAATTATTCAAAAAATAATTTTCTACTGTCGCAAATTTTAATTACGCCAGGGATTGCCTTTTCTATAGTAAATTATTCAAAAAATAATTTTTTACTGTCGCAAATTTTAAATACGCCAGGGATTGCCTTTTCTATAGTAAATTATTCAAAAAATAATTTTCTACTGTCGCAAATTTTAATTACGCCTGGGATTGCCTTTTCTATAGTAAACTTTTCAAAAATAATTTTCTACTGCGCCAGGGATTGCCTTTCTACAGTAAATTTTTCAAAAAATAATTTTTTACTGTCGAAAATTGTAATTGCGCCAGGGATTACCTTTTCTATAGTAAATTTTTTCAAAAAATAATTTTTTACTGTCGCAAATTTTAATTGCGCCAGGGATTGCCTTTTCTATAGTAAATTATTCAAAAAATAATTTTCTACTGTCGCAAATTTTAATTACGCCAGGGATTGCCTTTTCTGTAGTAAATTATTCAAAAAATAATTTTTTACTGTCGCAAATTTTAAGTGCGCCAGGGATTGCCTTTTCTATAGTAAATTATTCAAAAAATAATTTTCAACTGTCGCAAATTTTAATTACGCCAGGAATTGCCTTTTCTATAGTAAATTATTCAAAAAATAATTTTTTTACTCTCGCAAATTTCAATTTCGCCAGGTATATTTTTCACAAATTAATTTTTTACTGTCGCAAATTTTAAATACGCCAGGGATTGCCTTTTCTATAGTAAATTATTCAAAAAATAATTTTTTACTGTCGCAAATTTTAAATATCCCAGGGATTGCCTTTTCTATAGTAAATTTCTCACAAATTAATTTCTTACTGTCGCAAATTTTAAGTACGCCAGGGATTGACTTTTCTAGAGTAAATTATTCAAAAAATAATTTTTTACTGTCGCATATTTTAAATAGGCCAGGGATTGCCTTTTCTACAGTTAATTTTTCAAAAAATAATTTTTTAATGTTGCAAATATTAAATACGCCAGGGATTGCCTTTTCTGTAGTAAATTATTCAAAAAATAATTTTTTACTGTCGAAAATTGTAATTGCGCCAGGGATTACCTTTTCTATAGTAAAATTTTCAAAAAATAATTTTTTACTGTCGCAAATTTTAATTTCGCCAGGGATTGCCTTTTCTATAGTAAATTATTCAAAAAATAATTTTTTACTGTCGCAAATTTCAAATCCGTCAGGGATTGCCTTTTCTATAGTAAATTATTCAAAAAATAATTTTCTACTGTCGCAAATTTTAATTACGCCAGGGATTGCCTTTTCTATAGTAAATTATTCAAAAAATAATTTTTTACTGTCGCAAATTTTAAATACGCCAGGGATTGCCTTTTCTATAGTAAATTATTCAAAAAATAATTTTCTACTGTCGCAAATTTTAATTACGCCTGGGATTGCCTTTTCTATAGTAAACTTTTCAAAAAATAATTTTCTACTGCGCCAGGGATTGCCTTTCTACAGTAAATTTTTCAAAAAATAATTTTTTACTGTCGAAAATTGTAATTGCGCCAGGGATTACCTTTTCTATAGTAAATTTTTCAAAAAATAATTTTTTACTGTCGCAAATTTTAATTGCGCCAGGGATTGCCTTTTCTATAGTAAATTATTCAAAAAATAATTTTCTACTGTCGCAAATTTTAATTACGCCAGGGATTGCCTTTTCTGTAGTAAATTATTCAAAAAATAATTTTTTACTGTCGCAAATTTTAAGTGCGCCAGGGATTGCCTTTTCTATAGTAAATTATTCAAAAAATAATTTTCAACTGTCGCAAATTTTAATTACGCCAGGAATTGCCTTTTCTATAGTAAATTATTCAAAAAATAATTTTTTACTCTCGCAAATTTCAATTTCGCCAGGTATATTTTTCACAAATTAATTTTTTACTGTCGCAAATTTTAAATACGCCAGGGATTGCCTTTTCTATAGTAAATTATTCAAAAAATAATTTTTTACTGTCGCAAATTTTAAATATCCCAGGGATTGCCTTTTCTATAGTAAATTTCTCACAAATTAATTTCTTACTGTCGCAAATTTTAAATACGCCAGGGATTGACTTTTCTAGAGTAAATTATTCAAAAAATAATTTGTTACTGTCGCATATTTTAAATAGGCCAGGGATTGCCTTTTCTACAGTTAATTTTTCAAAAAATAATTTTTTAATGGTTGCAAATATTAAATACGCCAGGGATTGCCTTTTCTATAGTAAAGTATTCAAAAAATAATTTTTTACTGTCGAAAATTTTAAATACGCCAGGGATTGCCTTTTCTATAGTAAATTTTTCAAAAAATAATTTTTTACTATCGCAAGTTTTAATTGCGCCAGGGATTGCCTTTTCTACAGTAAATTTTGCAAAAAATAATTTTTTACTGTTGCAAATTTTAATTGCGCCAGGGATTGCCTTTTCTATAGTAAATTTTTCACAAATTAATTTTTTACTGTCGCAAATTTTAATTACGCCAGGGATTGCCTTTTCTATAGTAAATTTTTCAAAAAATAATTTTCTACTGTCGCAAATTTTAAATACGCCAGGGATTGCCTTTTATATAGTAAATTTTTCAAAAAATAATTTTATACTGTCGCAATTTTAATTACGCCAGGGATTGCCTTTTCTTATAGTAAATTATTCAAAAAATAATTTTCTACTGTCGCAAATTTTAATTACGCCAGGGATTGCCTTTTCTATAGTAAATTATTCAAAAAATAATTTTTTACTGTCGCAAATTTTAAATACGCCAGGGATTGCCTTTTCTATAGTGAATTATTCAAAAATAATTTTCTACTGTCGCAAATTTTAATTACGCCTGGGATTGCCTTTTCTATAGTAAATTATTCAAAAAATAATTTTTTACTGTCGCAAATTTTAATTGCGCCAGGGATTGCCTTTTATATAGTAAATTATTCAAAAAATAATTTTCTACTGTCGCAAATTTTAATTACGCCAGGATTGCCTTTTCTATAGTAAATTATTCAAAAAAATAATTTTCTACTGTCGCAAATTTTAATTACGCCAGGGATTGCCTTTTCTATAGTAAATTATTCAAAAAATAATTTTTTACTGTCGCAAATTTTAAATACCCCAGGGATTGCCTTTTCTATAGTAAATTATTCAAAAAATAATTTTCTAGTGTCGCAAATTTTAATTACGCCAGGGATTGCATTTTCTATAGTAAATTATTCAAAAAATAATTTTTTACTGTCGCAAATTTTAATTGCGCCAGGGATTGCCTTTTCTATAGTAAATTATTCAAAAAATAATTTTCTACTGTCGCAAATTTTAATTACGCCAGGGATTGCCTTTTCTATAGTAAATTATTCAAAAAATAATTTTTTACTGTCGCAAATTTCAAATCCGCCAGGGATTGCCTTTTCTATAGTAAATTATTCAAAAAATATTTTTTTACTATCGCAAGTTTTAATTGCGCCAGGGATTGCCTTTTCTACAGTAAATTTTGCAAAAAATAATTTTTTACTGTTGCAAATTTTAATTGCGCCAGGGATTGCCTTTTCTATAGTAAATTTTTCACAAATTAATTTTTTACTGTCGCAAAATTTAATTACGCCAGGGATTGCCTTTTCTATAGTAAATTTTTCAAAAATAATTTTCTACTGTCGCAAATTTTAAATACGCCAGGGTTTGCCTTTTATATAGTAAATTTTTCAAAAAATAATTTTATACTGTCGCAAATTTTAATTACGCCAGGGAATGCCTTTTCTATAGTAAATTATTCAAAAAATAATTTTCTACTGTCGCAAATTTTAATTACGCCAGGGATTGCCTTTTCTATAGTAAATTATTCAAAAAATAATTTTTTACTGTCGCAAATTTTAAATACGCCAGGGATTGCCTTTTCTATAGTAAATTATTCAAAAAATAATTTTCTACTGTCGCAAATTTTAATTACGCCAGGGATTGCCTTTTCTATAGTAAATTATTCAAAAAATAATTTTTTACTGTCGCAAATTTTAATTGCGCCAGGGATTGCATTTTCTATAGTAAATTATTCAAAAAATAATTTTTTACTGTCGCAAATTTTAAATACGCCAAGGATTGCCTTTTATATAGTAAATTTTTCAAAAATAATTTTATACTGTCGCAAATTTTAATTACGCCAGGGATTGCCTTTTCTATAGTAAATTATTCAAAAAATAATTTTCTACTGTCGCAAATTTAATTACGCCAGGGATTGCCTTTTCTATAGTAAATTATTCAAAAAATAATTTTCTACTGTCGCAAATTTTAATTACGCCAGGGATTGCCTTTTCTATAGTAAATTATTCTAAAAATAATTTTTTACTGTCGCAAATTTCAAATCCGCCAGGGATTGCCTTTTCTATAGTAAATTATTCAAAAAATTATTTTTTAATATCGCAAGTTTTAACTGCGCCAGGGATTGCCTTTTCTAAAGTAAATTTTGCAAAAAATAATTTTTTACTGTCGCAAATTTTAATTGCGCCAAGGATTGCCTTTTCTATAGTAAACTTTTCAAAAAATAATTTTCTACTGCGCCAGGGATTGCCTTTCTACAGTAAATTTTTCAAAAAATAATTTTTTACTGTCGAAAATTGTAATTGCGCCAGGGATTACCTTTTCTATAGTAAAATTTTCAAAAAATAATTTTTTACTGTCGCAAATTTTAATTGCGCCAGGGATTGCCTTTTCTATAGTAAATTATTCAAAAAATAATTTTCTACTGTCGCAAATTTTAATTACGCCAGGGATTGCCTTTTCTGTAGTAAATTATTCAAAAAATAATTTTTTACTGTCGCAAATTTTAAGTGCGCCAGGGATTGCCTTTTCTATAGTAAATTATTCAAAAAATAATTTTCAACTGTCGCAAATTTTAATTACGCCAGGGATTGCCTTTTCTATAGTAAATTATTCAAAAAATAATTTTTTACTCTCGCAAATTTCAATTTCGCCAGGTATATTTTTCACAAATTAATTTTTTACTGTCGCAAATTTTAAACACGCCAGGGATTGCCTTTTCTATAGTAAATTATTCAAAAAATAATTTTTTACTGTCGCAAATTTTAAATATCCCAGGGATTGCCTTTTCTATAGTAAATTTCTCACAAATTAATTTCTTACTGTCGCAAATTTTAAATACTCCAGGGATTGACTTTTCTATAGTAAATTATTCAAAAAATAATTTTTTACTGTCGCATATTTTAAATAGGCCAGGGATTCCCTTTTCTACAGTTAATTTTTCAAAAAATAATTTTTTAATGTTGCAAATATTAAATACGCCAGGGATTGCCTTTTCTATAGTAAATTATTCAAAAAATAATTTTTTACTGTCGAAAATTTTAAATACGCCAGGGATTGCCTTTTCTATAGTAAATTTTTCAAAAAATAATTTTTTACTATCGCAAGTTTTAATTGCGCCAGGGATTGCCTTTTCTACAGTAAATTTTGCAAAAAATAATTTTTTACTGTTGCAAATTTTAATTGCGCCAGGGATTGCCTTTTCTATAGTAAATTTTTCACAAATTAATTTTTTACTGTCGCAAATTTTAATTACGCCAGGGATTGCCTTTTCTATAGTAAATTTTTCAAAAAATAATTTTCTACTGTCGCAAAATTTTAAATACGCCAGGGATTGCCTTTTATATAGTAAATTTTTCAAAAATAATTTTATACTGTCGCAAATTTTAATAACGCCAGGGATTGCCTTTTCTATAGTAAATTATTCAAAAAATAATTTTCTACTGTCGCAAATTTTAATTACGCCAGGGATTGCCTTTTCTATAGTAAATTATTCAAAAAATAATTTTTTTACTGTCGCAAATTTTAAATATGCCAGGGATTGCCTTTTCTATAGTAAATTATTCACAAAATAATTTTCTACTGTCGCAAATTTTAATTACGCCTGGGATTGCCTTTTCTATAGTAAATTATTCAAAAAATTATTTTTTTACTGTCGCAAATTTTAATTGCGCCAGGGATTGCCTTTTCTATAGTAAATTATTCAAAAAATAATTTTCTACTGTCGCAAATTTTAATTACGCCAGGGATTGCCTTTTCTATAGTAAATTATTCAAAAAATAATTTTCTACTGTCGCAAATTTTAATTACGCCAGGGATTGCCTTTTCTATAGTAAATTATTCAAAAAATAATTTTTTACTGTCGCAAATTTTAAATACGAAAGGGATTGCCTTTTCTATAGTAAATTATTCAAAAAATAATTTTCTAGTGTCGCAAATTTTAATTACGCCAGGGATTGCATTTTCTATAGTAAATTATTCAAAAAATAATTTTTTACTGTTGCAAATTTTAATTGCGCCAGGGATTGCCTTTTCTATAGTAAATTATTCAAAAAATAATTTTCTACTGTCGCAAATTTTAATTACGCCAGGGATTGCCTTTTCTATAGTAAATTATTCAAAAAATAATTTTTTACTGTCGCAAATTTCAAATCCGCCAGGGATTGCCTTTTCTATAGTAAATTATTCAAAAAATATTTTTTTACTATCGCAAGTTTTAATTGCGCCAGGGATTGCCTTTTCTACAGTAAATTTTGCAAAAAATAATTTTTTACTGTTGCAAATTTTAATTGCGCCAGGGATTGCCTTTTCTATAGTAAATTTTTCACAAATTAATTTTATACTGTCGCAAATTTTAATTACGCCAGGGTTGCCTTTTCTATAGTAAATTTTTCAAAAAATAATTTTCTACTGTCGCAAATTTTAAATACGCCAGGGATTGCCTTTTCTATAGTAAATTATTCAAAAAATAATTTTTACTGTCGAAAATTTTAAATACGCCAGGGATTGCCTTTTCTATAGTAAATTTTTCAAAAAATAATTTTTTACTATCGCAAGTTTTAATTGCGCCAGGGATTGCCTTTTCTACAGTAAATTTTGCAAAAAATAATTTTTTACTGTTGCAAATTTTAATTGCGCCAGGGATTGCCTTTTCTATAGTAAATTTTTCACAAATTAATTTTTTACTGTCGCAAATTTTAATTACGCCAGGGATTGCCCTTTTCTATAGTAAATTATTCAAAAAATAATTTTCTACTGTCGCAAATTTTAATTACGCCAGGGATTGCCTTTTCTATAGTAAATTATTCAAAAAATAATTTTCTACTGTCGCAAAATTTTAATTACGCCAGGTATTGCCTTTTCTATAGTAAATTATTCAAAAAATAATTTTTTTCTGTCGCAAATTTAAATACGCCAGGGATTGCCTTTTCTATAGTAAATTATTCAAAAAATAATTTTCTACTGTCGCAAATTTTAATTACGCCAGGGATTGCATTTTCTATAGTAAATTATTCAAAAAATAATTTTTTACTGTCGCAAATTTTAATTGCGCCAGGGATTGCCTTTTCTATAGTAAATTATTCAAAAAATAATTTTCTACTGTCGCAAATTTTAATTACGCCAGGGATTGCCTTTTCTATAGTAAATTATTCAAAAAATAATTTTTTACTGTCGCAAATTTCAAATCGGCCAGGGATTGCCTTTTCTATAGTAAATTATTCAAAAAATAATTTTTTACTATCGCAAGTTTTAATTGCGCCAGGGATTGCCTTTTCTACAGTAAATTTTGCAAAAAATAATTTTTTACTGTTGCAAAATTTAATTGCGCCAGGGATTGCCTTTTCTATAGTAAATTTTTCACAAATTAATTTTTTACTGTCGCAAACTTTAATTACGCCAGGGATTGCCTTTTCTATAGTAAATTTTTCAAAAAAATAATTTTCTACTGTCGCAAATTTTAAATACGCCAGGGATTGCCTTTTATATAGTAAATTTTCAAAAAATAATTTTATACTGTCGCAAATTTTAATTACGCCAGGGAATGCCTTTTCTATAGTAAATTATTCAAAAAATAATTTTTCTACTGTCGCAAATTTTAATTACGCCAGGGATTGCCTTTTCTATAGTAAATTATTCAAAAAATAATTTTTTACTGTCGCAAATTTTAAATACGCCAGGGATTGCCTTTTCTATAGTAAATTATTCAAAAAATAATTTTCTACTGACGCAAATTTTAATTTCGCCAGGGATTGCCTTTTCTATAGTAAATTATTCAAAAAATAATTTTTTACTGTCGCAAATTTTAATTGCGCCAGGGATTGCATTTTCTATAGTAAATTATTCAAAAAATAATTTTCTATTGTCGCAAATTTTAATTACGCCAGGGATTGCCTTTTCTATAGTAAATTATCCAAAAAATAATTTTTTACTGTCGCAAATTTCAAATCCGCCAGGGATTGCCTTTTCTATAGTAAATTATTCAAAAAATAATTTTTTACTATCGCAAGTTTTAATTGCGCCAGGGATTGCCTTTTCTACAGTAAATTTTGCAAAAAATAATTTTTTACTGTCGCAAATTTTAATTGCGCCAGGGATTGCCTTTTCTATAGTAAACTTTTCAAAAAATAATTTTCTACTGTCGCAAATTTTAATTGCGCCAGGGATTGCCTTTCTACAGTAAATTTTTCAAAAAATAATTTTTTACTGTCGCAAATTGTAATTGCGCCAGGGATTACCTTTTCTATAGTAAATTTTTCAAAAATAATTTTTTACTGTCGCAAATTTTAATTGCGCCAGGGATTGCCTTTTCTATAGTAAATTATTCAAGAAATAATTTTCTACTATCGCAAATTTTAATTACGCCAGGGATTGCCTTTTCTAAGTAAATTATTCAAAAAATAATTTTTTACTCTCGCAAATTTTAAGTGCGCCAGGGATTGCCTTTTCTATAGTAAATTATTCAAAAAATAATTTTCAACTGTCGCATATTTTAATTACGCCAGGGGTTACCTTTTCTATAGTAAATTTTTCAAAAAATAATTTTTTACTGTCGCAAATTTTAATTACGCCAGGGATTGCCATTTCTATAGTAAATTTTTCACAAATTAATTTTTTAATGTCGCAAATTTTAAATACGCCAGGCCTTGCATTTTCTATAGTAAATTATTCAAAAAATAATTTTTTACTGTCGCAAATTTTAAATACGCCAGGGATTGCCTTTTCTATAGTAAATTTTGCAAAAAAATAATTTCGTACTGTCGCAAATTTTAATTGCGCCAGGGATTGCCTTTTCTATAGTAAATTATTCAAAAAATAATTTTCAACTGTCGCAAATTTTAATTACGCCAGGGGTTACCTTTTCTATAGTAAATTTTTCAAAAAATAATTTTTTACTGTCGTAAATTTTAATTACGCCAGGGATTGCCATTTCTATAGTAAATTTTTCACAAATTAATTTTTTAATGTCGCAAATTTTAAATACGCCAGGCCTTGCATTTTCTATAGTAAAATATTCAAAAAATAATTTTTTACTGTCGCAAATTTTAAATACGCCAGGGATTGCCTTTTCTATAGTAAATTTTGCAAAAAAATAATTTTTTACTGTCGCAAATTTTAATTGCGCCAGGGATTGCCTTTTCTATAGTAAATTTTTCACAAATTAATTTTTTACTGTTGCAAATTTTAATTGCGCCAGGGATTGCCTTTTCTATAGTAAATTTTTCACAAATTAATTTTTTACCGTCGCAAATTTTAGTTTCGCCAGGGATTGCCTTTTCTATAGTAAATTTTTCAAAAAATAATTTTCTACTGTCGCAAATTTTAAATACGCCAGGGATTGATTGCCTTTTATATAGTAAATTTTTCAAAAAATAATTTTATACTGTCGCAAATTTTAATTACGCCAGGGATTGCCTTTTCTATAGTAAATTATTCAAAAAATAATTTTCTACTGTCGCAAATTTTAATTACGCCAGGGAATGCCTTTTCTATAGTAAATTATTCAAAAAATAATTTTTTACTGTCGCAAATTTTAAATACGCCATGGATTGCCTTTTCTATAGTAAATTATTCAAAAAATAATTTTCTACAGTCGCAAATTTTAATTACGCCAGGGATAGCCTTTTCTATAGTAAATTATTCAAAAAATAATTTTTTACTGTCGCAAATTTCAAATCCGCCAGGGATTGCCTTTTCTATAGTATATTATTCAAAAAATAATTTTTTACTATCGCAAGTTTTAATTGCGCCAGGGATTGCCTTTTCTACAGTAAATTTTGCAAAAAATAATTTTTGACTGTTGCAAATTTTAATTGCGCCAGGGATTGCCTTTTCTATAGTCAATTTTTCACAAATTAATTTTTTACTGTCGCAAATTTTAATTACGCCAGGGATTGCCTTTTCTATAGTAAATTTTTCAAAAAATAATATTCTAGTGTCGCAAATTTTAAATACGCCAGGGATTGCCTTTTATATAGTAAATTTTTCAAAAAATAATTTTATACTGTCGCAAATTTTAATTACGCCAGGGAATGCCTTTTCTATAGTAAATTATTCAAAAAATAATTTTCTACTGTCGCAAATTTTAATTACGCCAGGGATTGCCTTTTCTATAGTAAATTATTCAAAAAATAATTTTTTACTGTCGCAAATTTTAAATACGCCAGGGATTGCCTTTTCTATAGTAAATTATTCAAATAATAATTTTCTACTGACGCAAATTTTAATTACGCCAGGGATTGCCTTTTCTATAGTAAATTATTCAAAAAATAATTTTTTACTGTCGCAAATTTTAATTGCGCCAGGGATTGCATTTTCTATAGTAAAATATTCAAAAAATAATTTTCTATTGTCGCAAATTTTTATTACGCCAGGGATTGCATTTTCTATAGTAAATTATTCAAAAAATAATTTTTTACTGTCGCAAATTTCAAATCCGCCAGGGATTGCCTTTTCTATAGTAAATTATTCAAAAAATAATTTTTTACTATCGCAAGTTTTAATTGCGCCAGGGATTGCCTTTCTACAGTAAATTTTGCAAAAAATAATTTTTTACTATCGCAAATTTTAATTGCGCCAGGGATTGCCTTTTCTATAGTAAAATTTTCAAAAAATAATTTTCTACTGTCGCAAATTTTAATTGCGCCAGGGATTGCCTTTTCTATAGTAAATTATTCAAAAAATAATTTTCTACTGTCGCAAATTTTAATTACGCCAGGGATTGCCTTTTCTATAGTAAATTATTCAAAAAATAATTTTCTACTGTCGCAAATTTTAATTACGCCAGGGATTGCCTTTTCTATAGTAAATTATTCAAAAAATAATTTTTTTCTGTCGCAAATTTTAAATACGCCAGGGATTGCCTTTTCTATAGTAAATTATTCAAAAAATAATTTTCTACTGTCGCAAATTTTAATTACGCCAGGGATTGCATTTTCTATAGTAAATTATTCAAAAAATAATTTTTTACTGTCGCAAATTTTAATTGCGCCAGGGATTGCCTTTTCTATAGTAAATTATTCAAAAAATAATTTTCTACTGTCGCAAATTTTAATTACGCCAGGGATTGCCTTTTCTATAGTAAATTATTCAAAAAATAATTTTTTACTGTCGCAAATTTCAAATCCGCCAGGGATTGCCTTTTCTATAGTAAATTATTCAAAAAATAATTTTTTACTATCGCAAGTTTTAATTGCGCCAGGGATTGCCTTTTCTACAGTAAATTTTGCAAAAAATAATTTTTTACTGTTGCAAAATTTAATTGCGCCAGGGATTGCCTTTTCTATAGTAAATTTTTCACAAATTAATTTTTCACTGTCGCAAACTTTAATTACGCCAGGGATTGCCTTTTCTATAGTAAATTTTTCAAAAAATAATTTTCTACTGTCGCAAATTTTAAATACGCCAGGGATTGCCTTTTATATAGTAAATTTTTCAAAAAATAATTTTATACTGTCGCAAATTTTAATTACGCCAGGGAATGCCTTTTCTATAGTAAATTATTCAAAAAATAATTTTCTACTGTCGCAAATTTTAATTACGCCAGGGATTGCCTTTTCTATAGTAAATTATTCAAAAAATAATTTTTTACTGCCGCAAATTTTAAATACGCCAGGGATTGCCTTTTCTATAGTAAATTATTCAAAAAATAATTTTCTACTGACGCAAATTTTAATTTCGCCAGGGATTGCCTTTTCTATAGTAAATTATTCAAAAAATAACTTTTTACTGTCGCAAATTTTAATTGCGCCAGGGATTGCATTTTCTATAGTAAATTATTCAAAAAATAATTTTCTATTGTCGCAAATTTTAATTACGCCAGGGATTGCCTTTTCTATAGTAAATTATCCAAAAAATAATTTTTTACTGTCGCAAATTTCAAATCCGCCAGGGATTGCCTTTTCTATAGTAAATTATTCAAAAAATAATTTTTTACTATCGCAAGTTTTAATTGCGCCAGGGATTGCCTTTTCTACAGTAAATTTTGCAAAAAATAATTTTTTACTGTCGCAAATTTTAATTGCGCCAGGGATTGCCTTTTCTATAGTAAACTTTTCAAAAAATAATTTTCTACTGTCGCAAATTTTAATTGCGCCAGGGATTGCCTTTCTACAGTAAATTTTTCAAAAAATAATTTTTTACTGTCGCAAATTGTAATTGCGCCAGGGATTACCTTTTCTATAGTAAATTTTTCAAAAAATAATTTTTTACTGTCGCAAATTTTAATTGCGCCAGGGATTGCCTTTTCTATAGTAAATTATTCAAGAAATAATTTTCTACTATCGCAAATTTTAATTACGCCAGGGATTGCCTTTTCTAAGTAAATTATTCAAAAAATAAGTTTTTACTGTCGCAAATTTTAAGTGCGCCAGGGATTGCCTTTTCTATAGTAAATTATTCAAAAAATAATTTTCAACTTTCGCAAATTTTAATTACGCCAGGGGTTACCTTTTCTATAGTAAATTTTTCAAAAAATAATTTTTTACTGTCGCAAATTTTAATTACGCCAGGGATTGCCATTTCTATAGTAAATTTTTCACAAATTAATTTTTTAATGTCGCAAATTTTAAATACGCCAGGCCTTGCATTTTCTATAGTAAATTATTCAAAAAATAATTTTTTACTGTCGCAAATTTTAAATACGCCAGGGATTGCCTTTTCTATAGTAAATTTTGCAAAAAAATAATTTTTTACTGTCGCAAATTTTAATTGCGCCAGGGATTGCCTTTTCTATAGTAAATTTTTCACAAATTAATTTTTTACTGTCGCAAATTGTAATTGCGCCAGGGATTACCTTTTCTATAGTAAATTTTTCAAAAAATAATTTTTTACTGTCGCAAATTTTAATTGCGCCAGGGATTGCCTTTTCTATAGTAAATTATTCAAGAAATAATTTTCTACTGTCGCAAATTTTAATTACGACAGAGATTGCCTTTTCTAAGTAAATTATTCAAAAAATAATTTTTTACTGTCGCAAATTTTAAGTGCGCCAGGGATTGCCTTTTCTATAGTAAATTATTCAAAAAATAATTTTCAACTGTCGCAAATTTTAATTACGCCAGGGGTTACCTTTTCTATAGTAAATTTTTCAAAAAATAATTTTTTACTGTCGCAAATTTTAATTACGCCAGGGATTGCCATTTCTATAGTAAATTTTTCACAAATTAATTTTTTAATGTCGCAAATTTTAAATACGCCAGGCCTTGCATTTTCTATAGTAAATTATTCAAAAAATAATTTTTTACTGTCGCAAATTTTAAATACGCCAGGGATTGCCTTTTCTATAGTAAATTTTGCAAAAAAATAATTTTTTACTGTCGCAAATTTTAATTGCGCCAGGGATTGCCTTTTCTATAGTAAATTTTTCACAAATTAATTTTTTACTGTCGAAAATTTTAAATACGCCAGGGATTGCCTTTTCTATAGTAAATTTTTCACAAATTAATTTTTTACTGTCGCAAATTTTAAATACGCCAGGGATTGCCTCTTCTATAGTAAATTTTGCAAAAAATATTTTTTTCCTGTCGCAAATTTTAATTGCGCCAGGGATTGCCATTTCTATAGTAAATTTTTCACAAATTAATTTTTTACTGTCGCAAATTGGAATTGCGCCATGGTTTGCCTTTTCTATAGTAAATTTTTCAAAAAATAATTTTTTACTATCGCAAATTTTAATTACGCCAGGCATTGCCTTTTCTATAGTAAATTTTTCACAAACTAATTTTTTAATGTCGCAAATTTTAAATACGCCAGGCTTTGCATTTTCTATAGTAAATTATTCAAAAAATAATTTTTTACTGTCGCAAATTTTAAATACGCCAGGGATTGCCTTTTCTATAGTAAATTTTGCAAAAAAATAATTTTTTACTGTCGCAAATTTTAATTGCGCCAGGTATTGCCTTTTCTATAGTAAATTTTTCACAAATTAATTTTTTACTGTTGCAAATTTTAATTGCGCCAGGGATTGCCTTTTCTATAGTAAATTTTTCACAAATTAATTTTTTTCCGTCGCAAATTTTAGTTTCGCCAGGGATTGCCTTTTCTATAGTAAATTTTTCAAAAAATAATTTTCTACTGTCGCAAATTTTAAATACGCCAGGGATTGATTGCCTTTTATATAGTAAATTTTTCAAAAAATAATTTTATACTGTCGCAAATTTTAATTACGCCAGGGATTGCCTTTTCTATAGTAAATTATTCAAAAAATAATTTTCTACTGTCGCAAATTTTAATTACGCCAGGGATTGATTGCCTTTTATATAGTAAATTTTTCAAAAAATAATTTTATACTGTCGCAAATTTTAATTACGCCAGGGATTGCCTTTTCTATAGTAAATTATTCAAAAAATAATTTTCTACTGTCGCAAATTTTAATTACGCCAGGGATTGCCTTTTCTATAGTAAATTATTCAAAAAATAATTTTTTACTGTCGCAAATTTTAAATACGCCAGGGATTGCCTTTTCTATAGTAAATTATTCAAATAATAATTTTCTACTGACGCAAATTTTAATTACGCCAGGGATTGCCTTTTCTATAGTAAATTATTCAAAAAATAATTTTTTACTGTCGCAAATTTTAATTGCGCCAGGGATTGCATTTTCTATAGTAAATTATTCAAAAAATAATTTTCTATTGTCGCAAATTTTAATTACGCCAGGGATTGCCTTTTCTATAGTAAATTATTCAAAAAATAATTTTTTACTGTCGCAAATTTCAAATCCGCCAGGGATTGCCTTTTCTATAGTAAATTATTCAAAAAATAATTTTTTACTATCGCAAGTTTTAATTGCGCCAGGGATTGCCTTTCTACAGTAAATTTTGCAAAAAATAATTTTTTACTATCGCAAATTTTAATTGCGCCAGGGATTGCCTTTTCTACAGTAAACTTTTCAAAAAATAATATTCTACTGTCGCAAATTTTAATTGCGCCAGGGATTGCCTTTCTACAGTAAATTTTTCAAAAAATAATTTTTTACTGTCGCAAATTGTAATTGCGCCAGGGATTACCTTTTCTATAGTAAATTTTTCAAAAAATAATTTTTTACTGTCGCAAATTTTAATTGCGCCAGGGATTGCCTTTTCTATAGTAAATTATTCAAAAAATAATTATCTACTGTCGCAAATTTTAATTACGCCAGGGATTGCCTTTTCTAAGTAAATTATTCAAAAAATAATTTTTTACTGTCGCAAATTTTAAGTGCGCCAGGGATTGCCTTTTCTATAGTAAATTATTCAAAAAATAATTTTCAACTGTCGCAAATTTTAATTACGCCAGGGCTTACCTTTTCTATAGTAAACTTTTCAAAAAATAATTTTTTACTGTCGCAAATTTTAATTACGCCAGGGATTGCCATTTCTATAGTAAATTTTTCACAAATTAATTTTTTAATGTCGCAAATTTTAAATACGCCAGGCCTTGCATTTTCTATAGTAAATTATTCAAAAAATAATTTTTTACTGTCGCAAATTTTAAATACGCCAGGGATTGCCTTTTCTATAGTAAATTTTGCAAAAAAATAATTTTTTACTGTCGCAAATTTTAATTGCGCCAGGGATTGCCTTTTCTATAGTAAATTTTTCACAATTTAATTTTTTACTGTCGCAAATTTTAAATACGCCAGGGATTGCCTTTTCTATAGTAAATTTTTCACAAATTAATTTTTTACTGTCGCAAATTTTAAATACGCCAGGGAATGCCTCTTCTATAGTAAATTTTGCAAAAAAATAATTTTTTACTGTCGCAAATTTTAATTGCGCCAGGGATTGCCTTTTCTATAGTAAATTTTTCACAAATTAATTTTTTACTGTTGCAAATTTTAATTGCGCAAGGGATTGCCTTTTCTATAGTAAATTTTTCACAAATTAATTTTTTACTGTCGCAAATTTTAGTTTCGCCATGGATTGCCTTTTCTATAGTAAATTTTTCAAAAAATAATTTTCTACTGTCGCAAATTTTAAATACGCCAGGGATATCCTTTTATATAGTAAATTTTTCAAAAAATAATTTTATACTGTCGCAAATTTTAATTACGCCAGGGATTGCCTTTTCTATAGTAAATTATTCAAAAATAATTTTCTACTGTCGCAAATTTTAATTGCGCCAGGGATTGCCTTTTCCATAGTAAATTTTTTACAATTTAATTTTTTACTGTCGCAAATTTTAAATACGCCAGGGATTGCCATTTCTATAGTAAATTTTTCACAAATTAATTTTTTAATGTCGCAAATTTTAAATACGCCAGGCCTTGCATTTTCTATAGTAAATTATTCAAAAAATAATTTTTTACTGTCGCAAATTTTAAATACGCCAGGGATTGCCTTTTCTATAGTAAATTTTGCAAAAAAATAATTTTTTACTGTCGCAAATTTTAATTGCGCCAGGGATTGCCTTTTCTATAGTAAATTTTTCACAATTTAATTTTTTACTGTCGCAAATTTTAAATACGCCAGGGATTGCCTTTTCTATAGTAAATTTTTCAAAAAATAATTTTCTACTGTCGCAAATTTTAAATACGCCAGGGATTGCCTTTTATATAGTAAATTTTTCAAAAAATAATTTTATACTGTCGCAAATTTTAATTACGCCAGGGATTGCCTTTTCTATAGTAAATTATTCAAAAAATAATTTTCTACTGTCGCAAACTTTAATTACGCCAGGGAATGCCTTTTCTATAGTAAATTATTCAAAAAATAATTTTTTACTATCGCAAAATTTAATTGCGCCAGGGATTGCCTTTTCTATAGTAAATTATTCAAAAAATAATTTTTTACTGTCGCAAATTTTAATTGCGCCAGGGATTGCCTTTTCTATAGTAGATTATTCAAAAATAATTTTTTACTCTCGCAAATTTCAATTTCGCCAGGTAAATTTTTCACAAATTAATTTTTTACTGTCGCAAATTTTAAATACGCCAGGGATTGCCTTTTCTATAGTAAATTATTCAAAAAATTATTTTTTACTGTCGCAAATTTTAAATACGCCAGGGATTGCCTTTTCTATAGTAAATTATTCAAAAAATAATTTTTTACTCTCGCAAATTTCAATTACGCCAGGGATTGCCTTTTCTATAGTAAATTATTCAAAAAATATTTTTTTACTGTCGCAAATTTTAATTGCGCCAGGGATTGCCTTTTCTATAGTAAATTATTCAAAAAATAATTTTCTACTGTCGCAAATTTTAATTACGCCAGGGATTGCCTTTTCTATAGTAAATTATTCAAAAAATAATTTTTTACTGTCGCAAATTTCAAATCCGCCAGGGATTGCCTTTTCTATAGTAAATTATTCAAAAAATAATTTTTACTATCGCCAGTTTTAATTGCGCCAGGGATTGCCTTTTCTATAGTAAATTATTCAAAAAATAATTTTCTACTGTCGCAAATTTTAATTACGCCAGGGATTGCCTTTTCTATAGTAAATTATTCAAAAAATAATTTTTTACTGTCGCAAATTTTAATTGCGCCAGGGATTGCCTTTTCTATAGTAAATTATTCAAAAAATAATTTTCTACTGTCGCAAATTTTAATTACGACAGGGATTGCCTTTTCTATAGTAAATTATTCAAAAAATAATTTTTTTACTGTCGCAAATTTCAAATCCGCCAGGGATTGCCTTTTCTATAGTAAATTATTCAAAAAATAATTTTTTACTATCGCAAGTTTTAATTGCGCCAGGGATTGCCTTTTCTACAGTAAATTTTGCAAAAAATAATTTTTTACTGTCGCAAATTTTAATTGCGCCAGGGATTGCCTTTTCTATAGTAAACTTTTCAAAAAATAATTTTCTACTGTCGCAAATTTTAATTGCGCCAGGGATTGCCTTTCTACAGTAAATTTTTCAAAAAATAATTTTTTACTGTCGCAAATTGTAATTGCGCCAGGGATTACCTTTTCTATAGTAAATTTTTCAAAAAATAATTTTTTACTGTCCCAAATTTTAATTGCGCCAGGGATTGCCTTTTCTATAGTAAATTATTTAAAAAATAATTTTCTACTGTCGCAAATTTTAATTACGCCAGGGATTGCCTTTTCTATAGTAAATTATTAAAAAAAAATAATTTTTTACTGTCGCAAATTTCAAATCCGCCAGGGATTGCCTTTTCTATAGTAAATTATTCAAAAAATAATTTTCTACTGTCGCAAATTTTAATTACGCCAGGGATTGCCCTTTCTATAGTAAATTATTCAAAAAATAATTTTTTACTGTCGCAAATTTCAAATCCGCCAGGGATTGCCTTTTCTATAGTAAATTATTCAAAAAATAATTTTTTACTATCCCAAGTTTTAATTGCGCAAGGGATTGCCTTTTCTATAGTAAATTATTCAAAAAATAATTTTCTACTGTCGCAAATTTTAATTACGCCAGGGATTGCCTTTTCTATGGTAAATTATTCAAAAAATAATTTTCTACTGTCGCAAATTTTAATTACGCCAGGGATTGCCTTTTCTATAGTAAATTATTCAAAAAATAATTTTTTACTATCGCAAGTTTTAATTGCGCCAGGGTTTGCCTTTTCTATAGTAAATTATTCAAAAAATAATTTTCTACTGTCGCAAATTTTAATTACGCCAGGGATTGCCTTTTCTATAGTAAATTATTCAAAAAATAATTTTTTACTGTCGCAAATTTTAATTGCGCCAGGGATTGCCTTTTCTATAGTAAATTATTCAAAAAATAATTTTCTACTGTCGCAAATTTTAATTACGCCAGGGATTGCCTTTTCTATAGTAAATTATTCAAAAAATAATTTTTTACTGTCGCAAATTTCAAATCCGCCAGGGATTGCCTTTTCTATAGTAAATTATTCAAAAAATAATTTTCTACTGTCGCAAATTTTAATTACGCCAGGGATTGCCTTTTCTATAGTAAATTATTCAAAAAATAATTTTCTACTGTCGCAAATTTCTAATCCGCCAGGGATTATTGCCTTTTCTATAGTAAATTATTCAAAAAATAATTTTCTACTGTCGCAAATTTTAATTACGCCAGGGATTGCCTTTTCTATAGTAAATTATTCAAAAAATAATTTTTTACTGTCGCAAATTTTAATTGCGCCAGGGATTGCCTTTTCTATAGTAAATTTTTCAAAAAATAATTTTCTACTGTCGCAAATTTTAAATACGCCAGGGATTGCCTTTTATATAGTAAATTTTTCAAAAAATAATTTTATACTGTCGCAAATTTTAATTACGACAGGGATTGCCTTTTCTATAGTAAATTATTCAAAAAATAATTTTCTACTGTCGCAAATTTTAATTACGCCAGGGATTGCCTTTTCTATAGTAAATTATTCAAAAAATAATTTTTTGCTGTCGCAAATTTTAAATACGCCAGGGATTGCCTTTTCTATAGTAAATTATTCAAAAAATAATTTTCTACTGTCGCAAATTTTAATTACGCCAGGGATTGCCTTTTCTATAGTAAATTATTCAAAAAATAATTTTTTACTGTCGCAAATTTTAATTGCGCCAGGGATTGCCTTTTCTATAGTAAATTATTCAAAAAATAATTTTCTACTGTCGCAAATTTTAATTACGCCAGGGATTGCCTTTTCTATAGTAAATTATTCAAAAAATAATTTTCTACTGTCGCAAATTTTAATTACGCCAGGGATTTCCTTTTCTATAGTAAATTATTCAAAAAATAATTTTTTACTGTCGCAAATTTTAATTGCGCCAGGGATTGCCTTTTCTATAGTAAATTATTCAAAAAATAATTTTCTACTGTCGCAAATTTTAATTACGACAGGGATTGCCTTTTCTATAGTAAATTATTCAAAAAATAATTTTTTTACTGTCGCAAATTTCAAATCCGCCAGGGATTGCCTTTTCTATAGTAAATTATTCAAAAAATAATTTTTTACTATCGCAAGTTTTAATTGCGCCAGGGATTGCCTTTTCTACAGTAAATTTTGCAAAAAATAATTTTTTACTGTCGCAAATTTTAATTGCGCCAGGGATTGCCTTTTCTATAGTAAACTTTTCAAAAAATAATTTTCTACTGTCGCAAATTTTAATTGCGCCAGGGATTGCCTTTCTACAGTAAATTTTTCAAAAAATAATTTTTTACTGTCGCAAATTGTAATTGCGCCAGGGATTACCTTTTCTATAGTAAATTTTTCAAAAAATAATTTTTTACTGTCCCAAATTTTAATTGCGCCAGGGATTGCCTTTTCTATAGTAAATTATTTAAAAAATAATTTTCTACTGTCGCAAATTTTAATTACGCCAGCGATTGCCTTTTCTATAGTAAATTATTCAAAAAAAATAATTTTTTACTGTCGCAAATTTCAAATCCGCCAGGGATTGCCTTTTCTATAGTAAATTATTCAAAAAATAATTTTCTACTGTCGCAAATTTTAATTACGCCAGGGATTGCCTTTTCTATAGTAAATTATTCAAAAAATAATTTTTTACTGTCGCAAATTTCAAATCCGCCAGGGATTGCCTTTTCTATAGTAAATTATTCAAAAAATAATTTTTTACTATCCCAAGTTTTAATTGCGCCAGGGATTGCCTTTTCTATAGTAAATTATTCAAAAAATAATTTTCTACTGTCGCAAATTTTAATTACGCCAGGGATTGCCTTTTCTATGGTAAATTATTCAAAAAATAATTTTCTACTGTCGCAAATTTTAATTAGGCCAGGGATTGCCTTTTCTATAGTAAATTATTCAAAAAATAATTTTTTACTGTCGCAAATTTTAAATACGCCAGGGATTGCCTTTTCTATAGTAAATTATTCAAAAAATAATTTTCTACTGTTGCAAATTTTAATTACGCCAGGGATTGCCTTTTCTATAGTAAATTATTCAAAAAATAATTTTTTACTTTCGCAAATTTTAATTGCGCCAGGGATTGCCTTTTCTATAGTAAATTATTCAAAAAATAATTTTCTACTGTCGCAAATTTTAATTACGCCAGGGATTGCCTTTTCTATAGTAAATTATTCAAAAAATAATTTTTTACTGTCGCAAATTTCAAATCCGCCAGGGATTGCCTTTTCTATAGTAAATTATTCAAAAAATAATTTTTTACTATCGCAAGTTTTAATTGCGCCAAGGTTTGCCTTTTCTATAGTAAATTATTCAAAAAATAATTTTCTACTGTCGCAAATTTTAATTACGCCAGGGATTGCCTTTTCTATAGTAAATTATTCAAAAAATAATTTTTTACTGTCGCAAATTTTAATTGCGCCAGGGATTGCCTTTTCTATAGTAAATTATTCAAAAAATAATTTTCTACTGTCGCAAATTTTAATTACGCCAGGGATTGCCTTTTCTATAGTAAATTATTCAAAAAATAATTTTTTTACTGTCGCAAATTTCAAATCCGCCAGGGATTGCCTTTTCTATAGTAAATTATTCAAAAAATAATTTTTTACTATCGCAAGTTTTAATTGCGAAAGGGATTGCCTTTTCTACAGTAAATTTTGCAAAAAATAATTTTTTACTGTCGCAAATTTTAATTGCGCCAGGGATTGCCTTTTCTATAGTAAACTTTTCAAAAAATAATTTTCTACTTTCGCAAATTTTAATTGCGCCAGGGATTGCCTTTCTACAGCAAATTTTTCAAAAAATAATTTTTTACTGTCGCAAATTGTAATTGCGCCAGGGATTACCTTTTCTATAGTAAATTTTTCAAAAAATAATTTTTTACTGTCGCAAATTTTAATTGCGCCAGGGATTGCCTTTTCTATAGTAAATTATTCAAAAAATAATTTTCTACTGTCGCAAATTTTAATTACGCCAGGGATTGCCTTTTCTATAGTAAATTATTCAAAAAATAATTTTTTACTGTCGCAAATTTCAAATCCGCCAGGGATTGCCTTTTCTATAGTAAATTATTCAAAAAATAATTTTCTACTGTCGCAAATTTTAATTACGCCAGGGATTGCCTTTTCTATAGTAAATTATTCAAAAAATAATTTTCTACTGTCGCAAATTTCTAATCCGCCAGGGATTATTGCCTTTTCTATAGTAAATTATTCAAAAAATAATTTTCTACTGTCGCAAATTTTAATTACGCCAGGGATTGCCTTTTCTATAGTAAATTATTCAAAAAATAGTTTTTTACTGTCGCAAATTTTAATTGCGCCAGGGATTGCCTTTTCTATAGTAAATTTTTCAAAAAATAATTTTCTACTGTCGCAAATTTTAAATACGCCAGGGATTGCCTTTTATATAGTAAATTTTTCAAAAAATAATTTTATACTGTCGCAAATTTTAATTACGACAGGGATTGCCTTTTCTATAGTAAATTATTCAAAAAATAATTTTCTACTGTCGCAAATTTTAATTACGCCAGGTATTGCCTTTTCTATAGTAAATTATTCAAAAAATAATTTTTTGCTGTCGCAAATTTTAAATACGCCAGGGATTGCCTTTTCTATAGTAAATTATTCAAAAAATAATTTTCTACTGTCGCAAATTTTAATTACGCCAGGGATTGCCTTTTCTATAGTAAATTATTCAAAAAATAATTTTTTACTGTCGCAAATTTTAATTGCGCCAGGGATTGCCTTTTCTATAGTAAATTATTCAAAAAATAATTTTCTACTGTCGCAAATTTTAATTACGCCAGGGATTGCCTTTTCTATAGTAAATTATTCAAAAAATAATTTTTTTACTGTCGCAAATTTCAAATCCGCCAGGGATTGCCTTTTCTATAGTAAATTATTCAAAAAATTATTTTTTACTATCGCAAGTTTTAATTGCGCCAGGGATTGCCTTTTCTAAAGTAAATTTTGCAAAAAATAATTTTTTACTGTCGCAAATTTTAATTGCGCCAAGGATTGCCTTTTCTATAGTAAACTTTTCAAAAAATAATTTTCTACTGCGCCAGGGATTGCCTTTCTACAGTAAATTTTTCAAAAAATAATTTTTTACTGTCGAAAATTGTAATTGCGCCAGGGATTACCTTTTCTATAGTAAATTTTTCAAAAAATAATTTTTTACTGTCGCAAATTTTAATTGCGCCAGGGATTGCCTTTTCTATAGTAAATTATTCAAAAAATAATTTTCTACTGTCGCAAATTTTAATTACGCCAGGGATTGCCTTTTCTGTAGTAAATTATTCAAAAACTAATTTTTTACTGTCGCAAATTTTAAGTGCACCAGGGATTGCCTTTTCTATAGTAAATTATTCAAAAAATAATTTTCAACTGTCGCAAATTTTAATTACGCCAGGGATTGCCTTTTCTATAGTAAATTATTCAAAAAATAATTTTTTACTCTCGCAAATTTCAATTTCGCCAGGTATATTTTTCACAAATTAATTTTTTACTGTCGCAAATTTTAAATACGCCAGGGATTGCCTTTTCTATAGTAAATTATTCAAAAAATTATTTTTTACTGTCGCAAATTTTAAATATCCCAGGGATTGCCTTTTCTATAGTAAATTTCTCACAAATTAATTTCTTACTGTCGCAAATTTTAAATACGCCAGGGATTGACTTTTCTATAGTAAATTATTCAAAAAATAATTTTTTACTGTCGCATATTTTAAATAGGCCAGGGATTGCCTTTTCTACAGTTAATTTTTCAAAAAATATTTTTTTAATGTTGCAAATATTAAATACGCCAGGGATTGCCTTTTCTATAGTAAATTATTCAAAAAATAATTTTTTACGGTCGAAAATTTTAAATACGCCAGGGATTGCCTTTTCTATAGTAAATTTTTCAAAAAATAATTTTTTACTATCGCAAGTTTTAATTGCGCCAGGGATTGCCTTTTCTACAGTAAATTTTGCAAAAAATAATTTTTTACTGTTGCAAATTTTAATTGCGCCAGGGATTGCCTTTTCTATAGTAAATTTTTCACAAATTAATTTTTTACTGTCGCAAATTTTAATTACGCCAGGGATTGCCTTTTCTATAGTAAATTTTTCAAAAAATAATTTTCTACTGTCGCAAATTTTAAATACGCCAGGGATTGCCTTTTATATAGTAAATTTTTCAAAAAATAATTTCATACTGTCGCAAATTTTAATTACGCCAGGGATTGCCTTTTCTATAGTAAATTATTCAAAAAATAATTTTCTACTGTCGCAAATTTTAATTACGCCAGGGATTACCTTTTCTATAGTAAATTATTCAAAAAATAATTTTTTACTCTCGCAAATTTTAAATACGCCAGGGATTGCCTTTTCTATAGTAAATTATTCAAAAAATAATTTTCTACTGTCGCAAATTTTAATTACGCCTGGGATTGCCTTTTCTATAGTAAATTATTCAAAAAATAATTTTTTACTGTCGCAAATCTTAATTGCGCCAGGGATTGCCTTTTTTATAGTAAATTATTCAAAAAATAATTTTCTACTGTCGCAAATTTTAATTACGCCAGGGATTGCCTTTTCTATAGTAAATTATTCAAAAAATAATTTTCTACTGTCGCAAATTTTAATTACGCCAGGGATTGCCTTTTCTATAGTAAATTATTCAAAAAATAATTTTTTACTGTCGCAAATTTTAAATACGCCAGGGATTGCCTTTTCTATAGTAAATTATTCAAAAAATAATTTTCTAGTGTCGCAAATTTTAATTACGCCAGGGATTGCATTTTCTATAGTAAATTATTCAAAAAATAATTTTTTACTGTCGCAAATTTTAATTGCGCCAGGGATTGCCTTTTCTATAGTAAATTATTCAAAAAATAATTTTCTACTGTCGCAAATTTTAATTACGCCAGGGATTGCCTTTTCTATAGTAAATTATTCAAAAAATAATTTTTTACTGTCGCAAATTTCAAATCCGCCAGGGATTGCCTTTTCTATAGTAAATTTTTCACAAATTAATTTTTTACTGTCGCAAATTTTAATTACGCCAGGGATTGCCTTTTCTATAGTAAATTTTTCAAAAAATAATTTTCTACTGTCGCAAATTTTAAATACGCCAGGGATTGCCTTTTATATAGTAAATTTTTCAAAAAATAATTTTATACTGTCGCAAATTTTAATTACGCCAGGGAATGCCTTTTCTATAGTAAATTATTCAAAAAATAATTTTCTACTGTCGCAAATTTTAATTACGCCAGGGATTGCCTTTTCTATAGTAAATTATTCAAAAAATAATTTTTTACTGTCGCAAATTTTAAATACGCCAGGGATTGCCTTTTCTATAGTAAATTATTCAAAAAATAATTTTCTACTGTCGCAAATTTTAATTACGCCAGGGATTGCCTTTTCTATAGTAAATTATTCAAAAAATAATTTTTTACTGTCGCAAATTTTAATTGCGCCAGGGATTGCATTTTCTATAGTAAATTATTCAAAAAATAATTTTTTACTGTCGCAAATTTTAAATACGCCAAGGATTGCCTTTTATATTATAAATTTTTCAAAAAATAATTTTATACTATCGCAAATTTTAATTACGCCAGGGATTGCCTTTTCTATAGTAAATTATTCAAAAAATAATTTTCTACTGTCGCAGATTTTAATTACGCCAGGGATTGCCTTTTCTATAGTAAATTATTCAAAAAATAATTTTCTACTGTCGCAAATTTTAATTACGCCAGGGATTGCCTTTTCTATAGTAAATTATTCAAAAAATAATTTTTTACTGTCGCAAACTTCAAATCCGCCAGGGATTGCCTTTTCTATAGTAAATTATTCAAAAAATTATTTTTTAATATCGCAAGTTTTAATTGCGCCAGGGATTGCCTTTTCTAAAGTAAATTTTGCAAAAAATAATTTTTTACTGTCGCAAATTTTAATTGCGCCAAGGATTGCCTTTTCTATAGTAAACTTTTCAAAAAATAATTTTCTACTGCGCCAGGGATTGCCTTTCTACAGTAAATTTTTCAAAAAATAATTTTTTACTGTCGAAAATTGTAATTGCGCCAGGGATTACCTTTTATATAGTAAATTTTTCAAAAAATAATTTTTTACTGTCGCAAATTTTAATTGCGCCAGGGATTGCCTTTTCTATAGTAAATTATTCAAAAAATAATTTTCTACTGTCGCAAATTTTAATTACGCCAGGGATTGCCTTTTCTGTAGTAAATTATTCAAAAAATAATTTTTTACTGTCGCAAATTTTAAGTGCGCCAGGGATTGCCTTTTCTATAGTAAACTTTTCAAAAAATAATTTTCTACTGTCGCAAATTTTAATTGCGCCAGGGATTGCCTTTCTACAGTAAATTTTTCAAAAAATAATTTTTTACTGTCGCAAATTGTAATTGCGCCAGGGATTACCTTTTCTATAGTAAATTTTTCAAAAAATAATTTTTTACTGTCCCAAATTTTAATTGCGCCAGGGATTGCCTTTTCTATAGTAAATTATTTAAAAAATAATTTTCTACTGTCGCAAATTTTAATTACGCCAGGGATTGCCTTTTCTATAGTAAATTATTCAAAAAAAATAATTTTTTACTGTCGCAAATTTCAAATCCGCCAGGGATTGCCTTTTCTATAGTAAATTATTCAAAAAATAATTTTCTACTGTCGCAAATTTTAATTACGCCAGGGATTGCCTTTTCTATAGTAAATTATTCAAAAAATAATTTTTTACTGTCGCAAATTTCAAATCCGCCAGGGATTGCCTTTTCTATAGTAAATTATTCAAAAAATAATTTTTTACTATCCCAAGATTTAATTGCGCCAGGGATTGCCTTTTCTATAGTAAATTATTCAAAAAATAATTTTCTACTGTCGCAAATTTTAATTACGCCAGGGATTGCCTTTTCTATGGTAAATTATTCAAAAAATAATTTTCTACTGTCGCAAATTTTAATTACGAAAGGGATTGCCTTTTCTATAGTAAATTATTCAAAAAATAATTTTTTACTGTCGCAAATTTTAAATACGCCAGGGATTGCCTTTTCTATAGTAAATTATTCAAAAAATAATTTTCTACTGTCGCAAATTTTAATTACGCCAGGGATTGCCTTTTCTATAGTAAATTATTCAAAAAATAATTTTTTACTTTCGCAAATTTTAATTGCGCCAGGGATTGCCTTTTCTATAGTAAATTATTCAAAAAATAATATTCTACTGTCGCAAATTTTAATTACGCCAGGGATTGCCTTTTCTATAGTAAATTATTCAAAAAATAATTTTTTACTGTCGCAAATTTCAAATCCGCCAGGGATTGCCTTTTCTATAGTAAATTATTCAAAAAATAATTTTTTACTATCGCAAGTTTTAATTGCGCCAGGGTTTGCCTTTTCTATTGTAAATTATTCAAAAAATAATTTTCTACTGTCGCAAATTTTAATTACGCCAGGGATTGCCTTTTCTATAGTAAATTATTCAAAAAATAATTTTTTACTGTCGCAAATTTTAAGTGCGCCAGGGATTGCCTTTTCTATAGTAAATTATTCAAAAAATAATTTTCTACTGTCGCAAATTTTAATTACGCCAGGGATTGCCTTTTCTATAGTAAATTATTCAAAAAATAATTTTTTACTGTCGCAAATTTCAAATCCGCCAGGGATTGCCTTTTCTATAGTAAATTATTCAAAAAATAATTTTTTACTATCGGAAGTTTTAATTGCGCCAGGGTTTGCCTTTTCTATTGTAAATTATTCAAAAAATAATTTTCTACTGTCGCAAATTTTAATTACGCCAGGGATTGCCTTTTCTATAGTAAATTATTCAAAAAATAATTTTTTACTGTCGCAAATTTTAATTGCGCCAGGGATTGCCTTTTCTATAGTAAATTATTCAAAAAATAATTTTCTACTGTCGCAAATTTTAATTACGCCAGGGATTGCCTTTTCTATAGTAAATTATTCAAAAAATAATTTTTTTTACTGTCGCAAATTTCAAATCCGCCAGGGATTGCCTTTTCTATAGTAAATTATTCAAAAAATAATTTTTTACTATCGCAAGTTTTAATTGCGCCAGGGATTGCCTTTTCTACAGTAAATTTTGCAAAAAATAATTTTTTACTGTCGCAAATTTTAATTGCGCCAGGGATTGCCTTTTCTATAGTAAACTTTTCAAAAAATAATTTTCTACTGTCGCAAATTTTAATTGCGCCAGGGATTGCCTTTCTACAGCAAATTTTTCAAAAAATAATTTTTTACTGTCGCAAATTGTAATTGCGCCAGGATTACCTTTTCTATAGTAAATTTTTCAAAAAATAATTTTTTACTGTCGCAAATTTTAATTGCGCCAGGGATTGCCTTTTCTATAGTAAATTATTCAAAAAATAATTTTCTACTGTCGCAAATTTTAATTACGCCAGGGATTGCCTTTTCTATAGTAAATTATTCAAAAAATAATTTTTTACTGTCGCAAATTTCAAATCCGCCAGGGATTGCCTTTTCTATAGTAAATTATTCAAAAAATAATTTTCTACTGTCGCAAATTTTAATTACGCCAGGGATTGCCTTTTCTATAGTAAATTATTCAAAAAATAATTTTCTACTGTCGCAAATTTCTAATCCGCCAGGGATTATTGCCTTTTCTATAGTAAATTATTCAAAAAATAATTTTCTACTGTCGCAAATTTTAATTACGCCAGGGATTGCCTTTTCTATAGTAAATTATTCAAAAAATAATTTTTTACTGTCTCAAATTTTAATTGCGCCAGGGATTGCCTTTTCTATAGTAAATTTTTCAAAAAATAATTTTCTACTGTCGCAAATTTTAAATACGCCAGGGATTGCCTTTTCTATAGTAAATTTTTCAAAAAATAATTTTATACTGTCGCAAATTTTAATTACGACAGGGATTGCCTTTTCTATAGTAAATTATTCAAAAAATAATTTTCTACTGTCGCAAATTTTAATTACGCCAGGGATTGCCTTTTCTATAGTAAATTATTCAAAAAATAATTTTTTGCTGTCGCAAATTTTAAATACGCCAGGGATTGCCTTTTCTATAGTAAATTATTCAAAAAATAATTTTCTACTGTCGCAAATTTTAATTACGCCAGGGATTGCCTTTTCTATAGTAAATTATTCAAAAAATAATTTTTTACTGTCGCAAATTTTAATTGCGCCAGGGATTGCCTTTTCTATAGTAAATTATTCAAAAAATAATTTTCTACTGTCGCAAATTTTAATTACGCCAGGGATTGCCTTTTCTATAGTAAATTATTCAAAAAATAATTTTTTACTGTCGCAAATTTCAAATCCGCCAGGGATTGCCTTTTCTATAGTAAATTATTCAAAAAATTATTTTTTACTATCGCAAGTTTTAATTGCGCCAGGGATTGCCTTTTCTAAAGTAAATTTTGCAAAAAATAATTTTTTACTGTCGCAAATTTTAATTGCGCCAAGGATTGCCTTTTCTATAGTAAACTTTTCAAAAAATAATTTTCTACTGCGCCAGGGATTGCCTTTCTACAGTAAATTTTTCAAAAAATAATTTTTTACTGTCGAAAATTGTAATTGCGCCAGGGATTACCTTTTCTATAGTAAATTTTTCAAAAATAATTTTTTACTGTCGCAAATTTTAATTGCGCCAGGGATTGCCTTTTCTATAGTAAATTATTCAAAAAATAATTTTCTACTGTCGCAAATTTTAATTACGCCAGGGATTGCCTTTTCTGTAGTAAATTATTCAAAAAATAATTTTTTACTGTCGCAAATTTTAAGTGCACCAGGGATTGCCTTTTCTATAGTAAATTATTCAAAAAATAATTTTCAACTGTCGCAAATTTTAATTACGCCAGGGATTGCCTTTTCTATAGTAAATTATTCAAAAAATAATTTTTTACTCTCGCAAATTTCAATTTCGCCAGGTATATTTTTCACAAATTAATTTTTTACTGTCGCAAATTTTAAATACGCCAGGGATTGCCTCTTCTATAGTAAATTATTCAAAAAATAATTTTTTACTGTCGCAAATTTTAAATATCCCAGGGATTGCCTTTTCTATAGTAAATTTCTCACAAATTAATTTCTTACTGTCGCAAATTTTAAATACGCCAGGGATTGACTTTTCTATAGTAAATTATTCAAAAAATAATTTTTTACTGTCGCATATTTTAAATAGGCCAGGGATTGCCTTTTCTACAGTTAATTTTTCAAAAAATATTTTTTTAATGTTGCAAATATTAAATACGCCAGGGATTGCCTTTTCTATAGTAAATTATTCAAAAAATAATTTTTTACGGTCGAAAATTTTAAATACGCCAGGGATTGCCTTTTCTATAGTAAATTTTTCAAAAAATAATTTTTTACTATCGCAAGTTTTAATTGCGCCAGGGATTGCCTTTTCTACAGTAAATTTTGCAAAAAATAATTTTTTACTGTTGCAAATTTTAATTGCGCCAGGGATTGCCTTTTCTATAGTAAATTTTTCACAAATTAATTTTTTACTGTCGCAAATTTTAATTACGCCAGGGATTGCCTTTTCTATAGTAAATTTTTCAAAAAATAATTTTCTACTGTCGCAAATTTTAAATACGCCAGGGATTGCCTTTTATATAATAAATTTTTCAAAAAATAATTTTATACTGTCGCAAATTTTAATTACGCCAGGGATTGCCTTTTCTATAGTAAATTATTCAAAAAATAATTTTCTACTGTCGCAAATTTTAATTACGCCAGGGATTACCTTTTCTATAGTAAATTATTCAAAAAATAATTTTTTACTGTCGCAAATTTTAAATACGCCAGGGATTGCCTTTTCTATAGTAAATTATTCAAAAAATAATTTTCTACTGTCGCAAATTTTAATTACGCCTGGGATTGCCTTTTCTATAGTAAATTATTCAAAAAATAATTTTTTACTGTCGCAAATTTTAATTGCGCCAGGGATTGCCTTTTTTATAGTAAATTATTCAAAAAATAATTTTCTACTGTCGCAAATTTTAATTACGCCAGGGATTGCCTTTTCTATAGTAAATTATTCAAAAAATAATTTTCTACTGTCGCAAATTTTAATTACGCCAGGGATTGCCTTTTCTATAGTAAATTATTCAAAAAATAATTTTTTACTGTCGCAAATTTTAAATACGCCAGGGATTGCCTTTTCTATAGTAAATTATTCAAAAAATAATTTTCTAGTGTCGCAAATTTTAATTACGCCAGGGATTGCATTTTCTATAGTAAATTATTCAAAAAATAATTTTTTACTGTCGCAAATTTTAATTGCGCCAGGGATTGCCTTTTCTATAGTAAATTATTCAAAAAATAATTTTCTACTGTCGCAAATTTTAATTACGCCAGGGATTGCCTTTTCTATAGTAAATTATTCAAAAAATAATTTTTTACTGTCGCAAATTTCAAATCCGCCAGGGATTTCCTTTTCTATAGTAAATTTTTCACAAATTAATTTTTTACTGTCGCAAATTTTAATTACGCCAGGGATTGCCTTTTCTATAGTAAATTTTTCAAAAAATAATTTTCTACTGTCGCAAATTTTAAATACGCCAGGGATTGCCTTTTATATAGTAAATTTTTCAAAAAATAATTTTATACTGTCGCAAATTTTAATTACGCCAGGGAATGCCTTTTCTATAGTAAATTATTCAAAAAATAATTTTCTAGTGTCGCAAATTTTAATTACGCCAGGGATTGCCTTTTCTATAGTAAATTATTCAAAAAATAATTTTTTTCTGTCGCAAATTTCAAATCCGCCAGGGATTGCCTTTTCTATAGTAAATTATTCAAAAAATTATTTTTTAATATCGCAAGTTTTAATTGCGCCAGGGATTGCCTTTTCTAAAGTAAATTTTGCAAAAAATAATTTTTTACTGTCGCAAATTTTAATTGCGCCAAGGATTGCCTTTTCTATAGTAAACTTTTCAAAAAATAATTTTCTACTGCGCCAGGGATTGCCTTTCTACAGTAAATTTTTCAAAAAATAATTTTTTACTGTCGAAAATTGTAATTGCGCCAGGGATTACCTTTTATATAGTAAATTTTTCAAAAAATAATTTTTTACTGTCGCAAATTTTAATTGCGCCAGGGATTGCCTTTTCTATAGTAAATTATTCAAAAAATAATTTTCTACTGTCGCAAATTTTAATTACGCCAGGGATTGCCTTTTCTGTAGTAAATTATTCAAAAAATAATTTTTTACTGTCGCAAATTTTAAGTGCGCCAGGGATTGCCTTTTCTATAGTAAATTATTCAAAAATAATTTTCAACTGTCGCAAATTTTAATTACGCCTGGGATTGCCTTTTCTATAGTAAATTATTCAAAAAATAATTTTTTACACTCGCAAATTTCAATTTCGCCAGGTATATTTTTCACAAATTAATTTTTTACTGTCGCAAATTTTAAATACGCCAGGGATTGCCTTTTCTATAGTAAATTATTCAAAAAATAATTTTTTACTGTCGCAAATTTTAAATATCCCAGGGATTGCCTTTTCTATAGTAAATTTCTCACAAATTAATTTCTTACTGTCGCAAATTTTAAATACGCCAGGGATTGACTTTTCTATAGTAAATTGTTCAAAAAATAATTTTTTACTGTCGCATATTTTAAATAGGCCAGGGATTGCCTTTTCTACAGTTAATTTTTCAAAAAATAATTTTTTAATGTTGCAAATATTAAATACGCCAGGGATTGCCTTTTCTATAGTAAATTATTCAAAAAATAATTTTTTACTGTCGAAAATTTTAATTGCGCCAGGGATTTCCTTTTCTATAGTAAATTTTTCACAAATTAATTTTTTACTGTCGCAAATTTTAATTACGCCAGGGATTGCCTTTTCTATAGTAAATTTTTCAAAAAATAATTTTCTACTGTCGCAAATTTTAAATACGCCAGGGATTGCCTTTTATATAGTAAATTTTTCAAAAATAATTTTATACTGTCGCAAATTTTAATTACGCCAGGGATTGCCTTTTCTATAGTAAATTATTCAAAAAATAATTTTCGACTGTCGCAAATTTTAATTACGCCAGGGATTGCCTTTTCTATAGTAAATTATTCAAAAAATAATTTTTTACTGTCGCAAATTTTAAATACGCCAGGGATTGCCTTTTCTATAGTAAATTATTCAAAAAATAATTTTCTACTGTCGCAAATTTTAATTACGCCTGGGATTGCCTTTTCTATAGTAAATTATTCAAAAAATAATTTTTTACTGTCGCAAATTTTAATTGCGCCAGGGATTGCCTTTTCTATAGTAAATTATTCAAAAAATAATTTTCTACTGTCGCAAATTTTAATTACGCCAGGGATTGCCTTTTCTATAGTAAATTATTCAAAAAATAATTTTCTACTGTCGCAAATTTTAATTACGCCAGGGATTGCCTTTTCTATAGTAAATTATTCAAAAAATAATTTTTTACTGTCGCAAATTTGAAATACGCCAGGGATTGCCTTTTCTATAGTAAATTATTCAAAAAATAATTTTCTAGTGTCGCAAATTTTAATTACGCCAGGGATTGCATTTTCTATAGAAAATTATTCAAAAAATAATTTTTTACTGTCGCAAATTTTAATTGCGCCAGGGATTGCCTTTTCTATAGTATATTATTCAAAAAATAATTTTCTACTGTCGCAAATTTTAATTACGCCAGGGATTGCCTTTTCTATAGTAAATTATTCAAAAAATAATTTTTTACTGTCGCAAATTTCAAATCCGCCAGGGATTGCCTTTTCTATAGTAAATTATTCAAAAAATATTTTTTTACTATCGCAAGTTTTAATTTCGCCAGGGATTGCCTTTTCTACAGTAAATTTTGCAAAAAATAATTTTTTACTGTTGCAAATTTTAATTGCGCCAGGGATTGCCTTTTCTATAGTAAATTTTTCACAAATTAATTTTTTACTGTCGCAAATTTTAATTACGCCAGGGATTGCCTTTTCTATAGTAAATTTTTCAAAAAATAATTTTCTACTGTCGCAAATTTTAAATACGCCAGGGAATGCCTTTTCTATAGTAAATTATTCAAAAAATAATTTTCTACTGTCGCAAATTTTAATTACGCCAGGGATTGCCTTTTCTATAGTAAATTATTCAAAAAATAATTTTTTACTGTCGCAAATTTTAAATACGCCAGGGATTGCCTTTTCTATAGTAAATTATTCAAAAAATAATTTTCTACTGTCGCAAATTTTAATTACGCCAGGGATTGCCTTTTTTATAGTAAATTATTCAAAAAATAATTTTTTACTGTCGCAAATTTTAATTGCGCCAGGGATTGCATTTTCTATAGTAAATTATTCAAAAAATAATTTTTTACTGTCGCAAATTTTAAATACGCCAAGGATTGCCTTTTCTATAGTAAATTATTCAAAAAAATTTTCTACTGTCGCAAATTTTAATTACGCCTGGGATTGCCTTTTCTATAGTAAATTATTCAAAAAATAATTTTTTACTGTCGCAAATTTTAATTGCGCCAGGGATTGCCTTTTCTATAGTAAATTATTCAAAAAATAATTTTCTACTGTCGCAAATTTTAATTACGCCAGGGATTGCCTTTTCTATAGTAAATTATTCAAAAAATAATTTTCTACTGTCGCAAATTTTAATTACGCCAGGGATTGCCTTTTCTATAGTAAATTATTCAAAAAATAATTTTTTTCTGTCGCAAATTTTAAATACGCCAGGGATTGCCTTTTCTATAGTAAATTATTCAAAAAATAATTTTCTACTGTCGCAAATTTTAATTACTCCAGGGATTGCATTTTCTATAGTAAATTATTCAAAAAATAATTTTTTACTGTCGAAAATTTTAATTGCGCCAGGGATTGCCTTTTCTATAGTAAATTATTCAAAAAATAATTTTCTACTGTCGCAAATTTTAATTACGCCAGGGATTGCCTTTTCTATAGTAAATTATTCAAAAAATAATTTTTTACTGTCGCAAATTTCAAATCCGCCAGGGATTGCCTTTTCTATAGTAAATTATTCAAAAAATAATTTTTTACTATCGCAAGTTTTAATTGCGCCAGGGATTGCCTTTTCTACAGTAAATTTTGCAAAAAATAATTTTTTACTGTTGCAAAATTTAATTGCGCCAGGGATTGCCTTTTCTATAGTAAATTTTTCACAAATTAATTTTTTACTGTCGCAAACTTTAATTACGCCAGGGATTGCCTTTTCTATAGTAAATTTTTCAAAAAATAATTTTCTACTGTCGCAAATTTTAAATACGCCAGGGATTGCCTTTTATATAGTAAATTTTTCAAAAAATAATTTTATACTGTCGCAAATTTTAATTACGCCAGGGAATGCCTTTTCTATAGTAAATTATTCAAAAAATAATTTTCTACTGTCGCAAATTTTAATTACGCCAGGGATTGCCTTTTCTATAGTAAATTATTCAAAAAATAATTTTTTACTGTCGCAAATTTTAAATACGCCAGGGATTGCCTTTTCTATAGTAAATTATCCAAAAAATAATTTTCTACTGACGCAAATTTTAATTTCGCCAGGGATTGCCTTTTCTATAGTAAATTATTCAAAAAATAATTTTTTACTATCGCAAATTTTAATTGCGCCAGGGATTGCATTTTCTATAGTAAATTATTCAAAAAATAATTTTCTATTGTCGCAAATTTTAATTACGCCAGGGATTGCCTTTTCTATAGTAAATTATCCAAAAAATAATTTTTTACTGTCGCAAATTTCAAATCCGCCAGGGATTGCCTTTTCTATAGTAAATTATTCAAAAAATAATTTTTTACTATCGCAAGTTTTAACTGCGCCAGGGATTGCCTTTTCTACAGTAAATTTTGCAAAAAATAATTTTTTACTGTCGCAAATTTTAATTGCGCCAGGGATTGCCTTTTCTATAGTAAACTTTTCAAAAAATAATTTTCTACTGTCGCAAATTTTAATTGCGCCAGGGATTGCCTTTCTACAGTAAATTTTTCAAAAAATAATTTTTTACTATCGCAAGTTTTAATTGCGCCAGGGATTGCCTTTTCTACAGTAAATTTTGCAAAAAATAATTTTTTACTGTCGCAAATTTTAATTGCGCCAGGGATTGCCTTTTCTATAGTAAACTTTTCAAAAAATAATTTTCTACTGTCGCAAATTTTAATTGCGCCAGGGATTGCCTTTCTACAGTAAATTTTTCAAAAAATAATTTTTTACTGTCGCAAATTGTAATTGCGCCAGGGATTACCTTTTCTATAGTAAATTTTTCAAAAAATAATTTTTTACTGTCGCAAATTTTAATTGCGCCAGGGATTGCCTTTTCTATAGTAAATTTTTCACAAATTAATTTTTTACTGTCGCAAATTTTAATTACGCCAGGGATTGCCTTTTCTATAGTAAATTATCCAAAAAATAATTTTTTACTGTCGCAAATTTCAAATCCGCCAGGGATTGCCTTTTCTATAGTAAATTATTCAAAAAATATTTTTTTACTATCGCAAGTTTTAATTGCGCCAGGGATTACCTTTTCTATAGTAAATTTTTCAAAAAATAATTTTTTACTGTCGCAAATTTTAATTGCGCCAGGGATTGCCTTTTCTATAGTAAATTTTTCACAAATTAATTTTTTACTGTCGCAAATTTTAAATACGCCAGGGATTGCCTTTTCTATAGTAAATTATTCAAAAAATAATTTTCTACTGACGCAAATTTTAATTGCGCCAGGGATTGCCTTTTCTATAGTAAATTATTCAAAAAATAATTTTCAACTGTCGCAAATTTTAATTACGCCAAGGATTGCCATTTCTATAGTAAATTTTTCACAAATTAATTTTTAATGTCGCAAATTTTAAATACGCCAGGCCTTGCATTTTCTATAGTAAATTATTCAAAAAATAATTTTTTACTGTCGCAAATTTTAAATACGCCAGGGATTGCCTTTTCTATAGTAAATTTTGCAAAAAAATAATTTTTTACTGTCGCAAATTTTAATTGCGCCAGGGATTGCCTTTTCTATAGTAAATTTTTCACAAATTAATTTTTTATTGTCGCAAATTTTAAATACGCCAGGGATTGCCTTTTCTATAGTAAATTTTTCACAAATTAATTTTTTACTATCGCAAATTTTAAATACGCCAAGGATTGCCTCTTCTATAGTAAATTTTGCAAAAAATAATTTTTTCCTGTCGCAAATTTTAATTGCGCCAGGGATTGCCTTTTCTATAGTAAATTTTTCACAAATTAATTTTTTACTGTCGCAAATTGTAACTGCGCCATGGTTTACCTTTTCTATAGTAAATTTTTCAAAAAATAATTTTTTACTATCGCAAATTTTAATTACGCCAGGCATTGCCTTTTCTATAGTAAATTTTTCACAAATTAATTTTTTAATGTCGCAAATTTTAAATACGCCAGGCCTTGCATTTTCTATAGTAAATTATTCAAAAAATAATTTTTTACTGTCGCAAATTTTAAATACGCCAGGGATTGCCTTTTCTATAGTAAATTTTGCAAAAAAATAATTTTTTACTGTCGCAAATTTTAATTGCGCCAGGGATTGCCTTTTCTATAGTAAATTTTTCACAAATTAATTTTTTACTGTTGCAAATTTTAATTGCGCCAGGGATTGCCTTTTCTACAGTAAATTTTGCAAAAAATAATTTTTGACTGTTGCAAATTTTAATTGCGCCAGGGATTGCCTTTTCTATAGTAAATTTTTCACAAATTAATTTTTTACTGTCGCAAATTTTAATTACGCCAGGGATTGCCTTTTCTATAGTAAATTTTTCAAAAAATAATTTTCTACTGTCGCAAATTTTAAATACGCCAGGGATTGCCTTTTATATAGTAAATTTTTCAAAAAATAATTTTATACTGTCGCAAATTTTAATTACGCCAGGGAATGCCTTTTCTATAGTAAATTATTCAAAAAATAATTTTCTACTGTCGCAAATTTTAATTACGCCAGGGATTGCCTTTTCTATAGTAAATTATTCAAAAAATAATTTTTTACTGTCGCAAATTTTAAATACGCCAGGGATTGCCTTTTCTATAGTAAATTATTCAAATAATAATTTTCTACTGACGCAAATTTTAATTACGCCAGGGATTGCCTTTTCTATAGTAAATTATTCAAAAAATAATTTTCTACTGTCGCAAATTTTAATTACGCCAGGGATTGCCTTTTCTATAGTAAATTATTCAAAAAATAATTTTTTACTGTCGCAAATTTTAAATACGCCAGGGATTGCCTTTTCTATAGTAAATTATTCAAATAATAATTTTCTACTGACGCAAATTTTAATTACGCCAGGGATTGCCTTTTCTATAGTAAATTATTCAAAAAATAATTTTTTACTGTCGCAAATTTTAATTGCGCCAGGGATTGCATTTTCTATAGTAAATTTTGCAAAAAATAATTTTTTACTGTCGCAAATTTTAAATACGCCAGGGATTGCCTTTTCTATAGTAAATTATTCAAATAATAATTTTCTACTGACGCAAATTTTAATTACGCCAGGGATTGCCTTTTCTATAGTAAATTATTCAAAAAATAATTTTTTACTGTCGCAAATTTTAATTGCGCCAGGGATTGCATTTTCTATAGTAAATTTTGCAAAAAATAATTTTTTACTATCGCAAATTTTAATTGCGCCAGGGATTGCCTTTTCTATAGTAAACTTTTCAAAAAATAATTTTCTACTGTCGCAAATTTTAATTGCGCCAGGGATTGCCTTTCTACAGTAAATTTTTCAAAAAATAATTTTTTACTGTCGCAAATTGTAATTGCGCCAGGGATTACCGTTTCTACAGTAAATTTTTCACAAATTAATTTTTTACTGTCGCAAATTTTAAATACGCCAGGGATTGCCTTTTCTATAGTAAATTTTTCACAAATTAATTTTTTACTGTCGCAAATTTTAAATACGCCAGGGATTGCCTCTTCTATAGTAAATTTTGCAAAAAAAAATAATTTTTTACTGTCGCAAATTTTAATTGCGCCAGGGATTGCCTTTTCTATAGTAAATTTTTCACAAATTAATTTTTTACTGCTGCAAATTTTAATTGCGCCAGGGATTGCCTTTTCTATAGTAAATTTTTCACAAATTAATTTTTTACTGTCGCAAATTTTAGTTTCGCCAGGGATTGCCTTTTCTATAGTAAATTTTTCACAAATTAATTTTTTACTGTTGCAAATTTTAATTGCGCCAGGGATTGCCTTTTCTATAGTAAATTTTTCACAAATTAATTTTTTACTGTCGCAAATTTTAGTTTCGCCAGGGATTGCCTTTTCTATAGTAAATTTTTCAAAAAATAATTTTCTACTGTCGCAAATTTTAAATACGCCAGGGAATGCCTTTTCTATAGTAAATTATTCAAAAAATAATTTTTTACTATCGCAAATTTTAATTGCGCCAGGGATTGCCTTTTCTATAGTAAATTATTCAAAAAATAATTTTTTACTGTCGCAAATTTTAATTGCGCCAGGGATTGCCTTTTCTATAGCAGATTATTCAAAAAATAATTTTTTACTCTCGCAAATTTCAATTTCGCCAGGTAAATTTTTCACAAAATAATTTTTTACTGTCGCAAATTTTAAATACGCCAGGGATTGCCTTTTCTATAGTAAATTATTCAAAAAATAATTTTTTACTGTCGCAAATTTTAAATATCCCAGGGATTGCCTTTTCTATAGTAAATTTCTCACAAATTAATTTCTTACTGTCGCAAATATTAATTACGCCAGGGATTGCCTTTTATATAGTAAATTTTTCAAAAAATAATTTTATACTGTCGCAAATTTTAATTACGCCAGGGATTGCCTTTTCTATAGTAAATTATTCAAAAAATAATTTTCTACTGTCGCAAATTTTAATTACGCCAGGGATTACCTTTTCTATAGTAAATTATTCAAAAAATAATTTTTTACTCTCGCAAATTTTAAATACGCCAGGGATTGCCTTTTCTATAGTAAATTATTCAAAAAATAATTTTCTACTGTCGCAAATTTTAATTACGCCTGGGATTGCCTTTTCTATAGTAAATTATTCAAAAAATAATTTTTTACTGTCGCAAATCTTAATTGCGCCAGGGATTGCCTTTTTTATAGTAAATTATTCAAAAAATAATTTTCTACTGTCGCAAATTTTAATTACGCCAGGGATTGCCTTTTCTATAGTAAATTATTCAAAAAATAATTTTCTACTGTCGCAAATTTTAATTACGCCAGGGATTGCCTTTTCTATAGTAAATTATTCAAAAAATAATTTTTTACTGTCGCAAATTTTAAATACGCCAGGGATTGCCTTTTCTATAGTAAATTATTCAAAAAATAATTTTCTAGTGTCGCAAATTTTAATTACGCCAGGGATTGCATTTTCTATAGTAAATTATTCAAAAAATAATTTTTTACTGTCGCAAATTTTAATTGCGCCAGGGATTGCCTTTTCTATAGTAAATTATTCAAAAAATAATTTTCTACTGTCGCAAATTTTAATTACGCCAGGGATTGCCTTTTCTATAGTAAATTATTCAAAAAATAATTTTTTACTGTCGCAAATTTCAAATCCGCCAGGGATTGCCTTTTCTATAGTAAATTTTTCACAAATTAATTTTTTACTGTCGCAAATTTTAATTACGCCAGGGATTGCCTTTTCTATAGTAAATTTTTCAAAAAATAATTTTCTACTGTCGCAAATTTTAAATACGCCAGGGATTGCCTTTTATATAGTAAATTTTTCAAAAAATAATTTTATACTGTCGCAAATTTTAATTACGCCAGGGAATGCCTTTTCTATAGTAAATTATTCAAAAAATAATTTTCTACTGTCGCAAATTTTAATTACGCCAGGGATTGCCTTTTCTATAGTAAATTATTCAAAAAATAATTTTTTACTGTCGCAAATTTTAAATACGCCAGGGATTGCCTTTTCTATAGTAAATTATTCAAAAAATAATTTTCTACTGTCGCAAATTTTAATTACGCCAGGGATTGCCTTTTCTATAGTAAATTATTCAAAAAATAATTTTTTACTGTCGCAAATTTTAATTGCGCCAGGGATTGCATTTTCTATAGTAAATTATTCAAAAAATAATTTTTTACTGTCGCAAATTTTAAATACGCCAAGGATTGCCTTTTATATTATAAATTTTTCAAAAAATAATTTTATACTATCGCAAATTTTAATTACGCCAGGGATTGCCTTTTCTATAGTAAATTATTCAAAAAATAATTTTCTACTGTCGCAGATTTTAATTACGCCAGGGATTGCCTTTTCTATAGTAAATTATTCAAAAAATAATTTTCTACTGTCGCAAATTTTAATTACGCCAGGGATTGCCTTTTCTATAGTAAATTATTCAAAAAATAATTTTTTACTGTCGCAAACTTCAAATCCGCCAGGGATTGCCTTTTCTATAGTAAATTATTCAAAAAATTATTTTTTTAATATCGCAAGTTTTAATTGCGCCAGGGATTGCCTTTTCTAAAGTAAATTTTGCAAAAAATAATTTTTTACTGTCGCAAATTTTAATTGCGCCAAGGATTGCCTTTTCTATAGTAAACTTTTCAAAAAATAATTTTCTACTGCGCCAGGGATTGCCTTTCTACAGTAAATTTTTCAAAAAATAATTTGTTACTGTCGAAAATTGTAATTGCGCCAGGGATTACCTTTATATAGTAAATTTTTCAAAAAATAATTTTTTACTGTCGCAAATTTTAATTGCGCCAGGGATTGCCTTTTCTATAGTAAATTATTCAAAAAATAATTTTCTACTGTCGCAAATTTTAATTACGCCAGGGATTGCCTTTTCTGTAGTAAATTATTCAAAAAATAATTTTTTACTGTCGCAAATTTTAAGTGCGCCAGGGATTGCCTTTTCTATAGTAAACTTTTCAAAAAATAATTTTCTACTGTCGCAAATTTTAATTGCGCCAGGGATTGCCTTTCTACAGTAAATTTTTCAAAAAATAATTTTTTACTGTCGCAAATTGTAATTGCGCCAGGGATTACCTTTTCTATAGTAAATTTTTCAAAAAATAATTTTTTACTGTCCCAAATTTTAATTGCGCCAGGGATTGCCTTTTCTATAGTAAATTATTTAAAAAATAATTTTCTACTGTCGCAAATTTTAATTACGCCAGGGATTGCCTTTTCTATAGTAAATTATTCAAAAAAAATAATTTTTTACTGTCGCAAATTTCAAATCCGCCAGGGATTGCCTTTTCTATAGTAAATTATTCAAAAAATAATTTTCTACTGTCGCAAATTTTAATTACGCCAGGGATTGCCTTTTCTATAGAAAATTATTCAAAAAATAATTTTTTACTGTCGCAAATTTCAAATCCGCCAGGGATTGCCTTTTCTATAGTAAATTATTCAAAAAATAATTTTTTACTATCCCAAGATTTAATTGCGCCAGGGATTGCCTTTTCTATAGTAAATTATTCAAAAAATAATTTTCTACTGTCGCAAATTTTAATTACGCCAGGGATTGCCTTTTCTATGGTAAATTATTCAAAAAATAATTTTCTACTGTCGCAAATTTTAATTACGAAAGGGATTGCCTTTTCTATAGTAAATTATTCAAAAAATAATTTTTTACTGTCGCAAATTTTAAATACGCCAGGGATTGCCTTTTCTATAGTAAATTATTCAAAAAATAATTTTCTACTGTCGCAAATTTTAATTACGCCAGGGATTGCCTTTTCTATAGTAAATTATTCAAAAAATAATTTTTTACTTTCGCAAATTTTAATTGCGCCAGGGATTGCCTTTTCTATAGTAAATTATTCAAAAAATAATTTTCTACTGTCGCAAATTTTAATTACGCCAGGGATTGCCTTTTCTATAGTAAATTATTCAAAAAATAATTTTTTACTGTCGCAAATTTCAAATCCGCCAGGATTGCCTTTTCTATAGTAAATTATTCAAAAAATAATTTTTTACTATCGCAAGTTTTAATTGCGCCAGGGTTTGCCTTTTCTATTGTAAATTATTCAAAAAATAATTTTCTACTGTCGCAAATTTTAATTACGCCAGGGATTGCCTTTTCTATAGTAAATTATTCAAAAAATAATTTTTTACTGTCGCAAATTTTAAGTGCGCCAGGGATTGCCTTTTCTATAGTAAATTATTCAAAAAATAATTTTCTACTGTCGCAAATTTTAATTACGCCAGGGATTGCCTTTTCTATAGTAAATTATTCAAAAAATAATTTTTTACTGTCGCAAATTTCAAATCCGCCAGGGATTGCCTTTTCTATAGTAAATTATTCAAAAAATAATTTTTTACTATCGGAAGTTTTAATTGCGCCAGGGTTTGCCTTTTCTATTGTAAATTATTCAAAAAATAATTTTCTACTGTCGCAAATTTTAATTACGCCAGGGATTGCCTTTTCTATAGTAAATTATTCAAAAAATAATTTTTTACTGTCGCAAATTTTAATTGCGCCAGGGATTGCCTTTTCTATAGTAAATTATTCAAAAAATAATTTTCTACTGTCGCAAATTTTAATTACGCCAGGGATTGCCTTTTCTATAGTATATTATTCAAAAAATAATTTTTTTACTGTCGCAAATTTCAAATCCGCCAGGGATTGCCTTTTCTATAGTAAATTATTCAAAAAATAATTTTTTACTATCGCAAGTTTTAATTGCGCCAGGGATTGCCTTTTCTACAGTAAATTTTGCAAAAAATAATTTTTTACTGTCGCAAATTTTAATTGCGCCAGGGATTGCCTTTTCTATAGTAAACTTTTCAAAAAATAATTTTCTACTGTCGCAAATTTTAATTGCGCCAGGGATTGCCTTTCTACAGCAAATTTTTCAAAAAATAATTTTTTACTGTCGCAAATTGTAATTGCGCCAGGGATTACCTTTTCTATAGTAAATTTTTCAAAAAATAATTTTTTACTGTCGCAAATTTTAATTGCGCCAGGGATTGCCTTTTCTATAGTAAATTATTCAAAAAATAATTTTCTACTGTCGCAAATTTTAATTACGCCAGGGATTGCCTTTTCTATAGTAAATTATTCAAAAAATAATTTTTTACTGTCGCAAATTTCAAATCCGCCAGGGATTGCCTTTTCTATAGTAAATTATTCAAAAAATAATTTTCTACTGTCGCAAATTTTAATTACGCCAGGGATTGCCTTTTCTATAGTAAATTATTCAAAAAATAATTTTCTACTGTCGCAAATTTCTAATCCGCCAGGGATTATTGCCTTTTCTATAGTAAATTATTCAAAAAATAATTTTCTACTGTCGCAAATTTTAATTACGCCAGGGATTGCCTTTTCTATAGTAAATTATTCAAAAAATAATTTTTTACTGTCTCAAATTTTAATTGCGCCAGGGATTGCCTTTTCTATAGTAAATTTTTCAAAAAATAATTTTCTACTGTCGCAAATTTTAAATACGCCAGGGATTGCCTTTTCTATAGTAAATTTTTCAAAAAATAATTTTATACTGTCGCAAATTTTAATTACGACAGGGATTGCCTTTTCTATAGTAAATTATTCAAAAAATAATTTTCTACTGTCGCAAATTTTAATTACGCCAGGGATTGCCTTTTCTATAGTAAATTATTCAAAAAATAATTTTTTGCTGTCGCAAATTTTAAATACGCCAGGGATTGCCTTTTCTATAGTAAATTATTCAAAAAATAATTTTCTACTGTCGCAAATTTTAATTACGCCAGGGATTGCCTTTTCTATAGTAAATTATTCAAAAAATAATTTTTTACTGTCGCAAATTTTAATTGCGCCAGGGATTGCCTTTTCTATAGTAAATTATTCAAAAAATAATTTTCTACTGTCGCAAATTTAAATTACGCCAGGGATTGCCTTTTCTATAGTAAATTATTCAAAAAATAATTTTTTACTGTCGCAAATTTCAAATCCGCCAGGGATTGCCTTTTCTATAGTAAATTATTCAAAAAATTATTTTTTACTATCGCAAGTTTTAATTGCGCCAGGGATTGCCTTTTCTAAAGTAAATTTTGCAAAAAATAATTTTTTACTGTCGCAAATTTTAATTGCGCCAAGGATTGCCTTTTCTATAGTAAACTTTTCAAAAAATAATTTTCTACTGCGCCAGGGATTGCCTTTCTACAGTAAATTTTTCAAAAAATAATTTTTTACTGTCGAAAATTGTAATTGCGCCAGGGATTACCTTTTCTATAGTAAATTTTTCAAAAAATAATTTTTTACTGTCGCAAATTTTAATTGCGCCAGGGATTGCCTTTTCTATAGTAAATTATTCAAAAAATAATTTTCTACTGTCGCAAATTTTAATTACGCCAGGGATTGCCTTTTCTGTAGTAAATTATTCAAAAAATAATTTTTTACTGTCGCAAATTTTAAGTGCACCAGGGATTGCCTTTTCTATAGTAAATTATTCAAAAAATAATTTTCAACTGTCGCAAATTTTAATTACGCCAGGGATTGCCTTTTCTATAGTAAATTATTCAAAAAATAATTTTTTACTCTCGCAAATTTCAATTTCGCCAGGTATATTTTTCACAAATTAATTTTTTACTGTCGCAAATTTTAAATACGCCAGGGATTGCCTCTTCTATAGTAAATTATTCAAAAAATAATTTTTTACTGTCGCAAATTTTAAATATCCCAGGGATTGCCTTTTCTATAGTAAATTTCTCACAAATTAATTTCTTACTGTCGCAAATTTTAAATACGCCAGGGATTGACTTTTCTATAGTAAATTATTCAAAAAATAATTTTTTACTGTCGCATATTTTAAATAGGCCAGGGATTGCCTTTTCTACAGTTAATTTTTCAAAAAATATTTTTTTAATGTTGCAAATATTAAATACGCCAGGGATTGCCTTTTCTATAGTAAATTATTCAAAAAATAATTTTTTACGGTCGAAAATTTTAAATACGCCAGGGATTGCCTTTTCTATAGTAAATTTTTCAAAAAATAATTTTTTACTATCGCAAGTTTTAATTGCGCCAGGGATTGCCTTTTCTACAGTAAATTTTGCAAAAAATAATTTTTTACTGTTGCAAATTTTAATTGCGCCAGGGATTGCCTTTTCTATAGTAAATTTTTCACAAATTAATTTTTTACTGTCGCAAATTTTAATTACGCCACGGATTGCCTTTTCTATAGTAAATTTTTCAAAAAATAATTTTCTACTGTCGCAAATTTTAAATACGCCAGGGATTGCCTTTTATATAATAAATTTTTCAAAAAATAATTTTATACTGTCGCAAATTTTAATTACGCCAGGGATTGCCTTTTCTATAGTAAATTATTCAAAAAATAATTTTCTACTGTCGCAAATTTTAATTACGCCAGGGATTACCTTTTCTATAGTAAATTATTCAAAAAATAATTTTTTACTGTCGCAAATTTTAAATACGCCAGGGATTGCCTTTTCTATAGTAAATTATTCAAAAAATAATTTTCTACTGTCGCAAATTTTAATTACGCCTGGGATTGCCTTTTCTATAGTAAATTATTCAAAAAATAATTTTTTACTGTCGCAAATTTTAATTGCGCCAGGGATTGCCTTTTTTATAGTAAATTATTCAAAAAATAATTTTCTACTGTCGCAAATTTTAATTACGCCAGGGATTGCCTTTTCTATAGTAAATTATTCAAAAAATAATTTTCTACTGTCGCAAATTTTAATTACGCCAGGGATTGCCTTTTCTATAGTAAATTATTCAAAAAATAATTTTTTACTGTCGCAAATTTTAAATACGCCAGGGATTGCCTTTTCTATAGTAAATTATTCAAAAAATAATTTTCTAGTGTCGCAAATTTTAATTACGCCAGGGATTGCATTTTCTATAGTAAATTATTCAAAAAATAATTTTTTACTGTCGCAAATTTTAATTGCGCCAGGGATTGCCTTTTCTATAGTAAATTATTCAAAAAATAATTTTCTACTGTCGCAAATTTTAATTACGCCAGGGATTGCCTTTTCTATAGTAAATTATTCAAAAAATAATTTTTTACTGTCGCAAATTTCAAATCCGCCAGGGATTGCCTTTTCTATAGTAAATTTTTCACAAATTAATTTTTTACTGTCGCAAATTTTAATTACGCCAGGGATTGCCTTTTCTATAGTAAATTTTTCAAAAAATAATTTTCTACTGTCGCAAATTTTAAATACGCCAGGGATTGCCTTTTATATAGTAAATTTTTCAAAAAATAATTTTATACTGTCGCAAATTTTAATTACGCCAGGGAATGCCTTTTCTATAGTAAATTATTCAAAAAATAATTTTCTAGTGTCGCAAATTTTAATTACGCCAGGGATTGCCTTTTCTATAGTAAATTATTCAAAAAATAATTTTTTTCTGTCGCAAATTTCAAATCCGCCAGGGATTGCCTTTTCTATAGTAAATTATTCAAAAAATTATTTTTTAATATCGCAAGTTTTAATTGCGCCAGGGATTGCCTTTTCTAAAGTAAATTTTGCAAAAAATAATTTTTTACTGTCGCAAATTTTAATTGCGCCAAGGATTGCCTTTTCTATAGTAAACTTTTCAAAAAATAATTTTCTACTGCGCCAGGGATTGCCTTTCTACAGTAAATTTTTCAAAAAATAATTTTTTACTGTCGAAAATTGTAATTGCGCCAGGGATTACCTTTTATATAGTAAATTTTTCAAAAAATAATTTTTTACTGTCGCAAATTTTAATTGCGCCAGGGATTGCCTTTTCTATAGTAAATTATTCAAAAAATAATTTTCTACTGTCGCAAATTTTAATTACGCCAGGGATTGCATTTTCTGTAGTAAATTATTCAAAAAATAATTTTTTACTGTCGCAAATTTTAAGTGCGCCAGGGATTGCCTTTTCTATAGTAAATTATTCAAAAAATAATTTTCAACTGTCGCAAATTTTAATTACGCCTGGGATTGCCTTTTCTATAGTAAATTATTCAAAAAATAATTTTTTACACTCGCAAATTTCAATTTCGCCAGGTATATTTTTCACAAATTAATTTTTTACTGTCGCAAATTTTAAATACGCCAGGGATTGCCTTTTCTATAGTAAATTATTCAAAAAATAATTTTTTACTGTCGCAAATTTTAAATATCCCAGGGATTGCCTTTTCTATAGTAAATTTCTCACAAATTAATTTCTTACTGTCGCAAATTTTAAATACGCCAGGGATTGACTTTTCTATAGTAAATTGTTCAAAAAATAATTTTTTACTGTCGCATATTTTAAATAGGCCAGGGATTGCCTTTTCTACAGTTAATTTTTCAAAAAATAATTTTTTAATGTTGCAAATATTAAATACGCCAGGGATTGCCTTTTCTATAGTAAATTATTCAAAAAATAATTTTTTACTGTCGAAAATTTTAATTGCGCCAGGGATTTCCTTTTCTATAGTAAATTTTTCACAAATTAATTTTTTACTGTCGCAAATTTTAATTACGCCAGGGATTGCCTTTTCTATAGTAAATTTTTCAAAAAATAATTTTCTACTGTCGCAAATTTTAAATACGCCAGGGATTGCCTTTTATATAGTAAATTTTTCAAAAAATAATTTTATACTGTCGCAAATTTTAATTACGCCAGGGATTGCCTTTTCTATAGTAAATTATTCAAAAAATAATTTTCTACTGTCGCAAATTTTAATTACGCCAGGGATTGCCTTTTCTATAGTAAATTATTCAAAAAATAATTTTTTACTGTCGCAAATTTTAAATACGCCAGGGATTGCCTTTTCTATAGTAAATTATTCAAAAAATAATTTTCTACTGTCGCAAATTTTAATTACGCCTGGGATTGCCTTTTCTATAGTAAATTATTCAAAAAATAATTTTTTACTGTCGCAAATTTTAATTGCGCCAGGGATTGCCTTTTCTATAGTAAATTATTCAAAAAATAATTTTCTACTGTCGCAAATTTTAATTACGCCAGGGATTGCCTTTTCTATAGTAAATTATTCAAAAAATAATTTTCTACTGTCGCAAATTTTAATTACGCCAGGGATTGCCTTTTCTATAGTAAATTATTCAAAAAATAATTTTTTACTGTCGCAAATTTGAAATACGCCAGGGATTGCCTTTTCTATAGTAAATTATTCAAAAAATAATTTTCTAGTGTCGCAAATTTTAATTACGCCAGGGATTGCATTTTCTATAGTAAATTATTCAAAAAATAATTTTTTACTGTCGCAAATTTTAATTGCGCCAGGGATTGCCTTTTCTATAGTATATTATTCAAAAAATAATTTTCTACTGTCGCAAATTTTAATTACGCCAGGGATTGCCTTTTCTATAGTAAATTATTCAAAAAATAATTTTTTACTGTCGCAAATTTCAAATCCGCCAGGGATTGCCTTTTCTATAGTAAATTATTCAAAAAATATTTTTTTACTATCGCAAGTTTTAATTTCGCCAGGGATTGCCTTTTCTACAGTAAATTTTGCAAAAAATAATTTTTTACTGTTGCAAATTTTAATTGCGCCAGGGATTGCCTTTTCTATAGTAAATTTTTCACAAATTAATTTTTTACTGTCGCAAATTTTAATTACGCCAGGGATTGCCTTTTCTATAGTAAATTTTTCAAAAAATAATTTTCTACTGTCGCAAATTTTAAATACGCCAGGGAATGCCTTTTCTATAGTAAATTATTCAAAAAATAATTTTCTACTGTCGCAAATTTTAATTACGCCAGGGATTGCCTTTTCTATAGTAAATTATTCAAAAAATAATTTTTTACTGTCGCAAATTTTAAATACGCCAGGGATTGCCTTTTCTATAGTAAATTATTCAAAAAATAATTTTCTACTGTCGCAAATTTTAATTACGCCAGGGATTGCCTTTTTTATAGTAAATTATTCAAAAAATAATTTTTTACTGTCGCAAATTTTAATTGCGCCAGGGATTGCATTTTCTATAGTAAATTATTCAAAAAATAATTTTTTACTGTCGCAAATTTTAAATACGCCAAGGATTGCCTTTTCTATAGTAAATTATTCAAAAAAATTTTCTACTGTCGCAAATTTTAATTACGCCTGGGATTGCCTTTTCTATAGTAAATTATTCAAAAAATAATTTTTTACTGTCGCAAATTTTAATTGCGCCAGGGATTGCCTTTTCTATAGTAAATTATTCAAAAAATAATTTTCTACTGTCGCAAATTTTAATTACGCCAGGGATTGCCTTTTCTATAGTAAATTATTCAAAAAATAATTTTCTACTGTCGCAAATTTTAATTACGCCAGGGATTGCCTTTTCTATAGTAAATTATTCAAAAAATAATTTTTTTCTGTCGCAAATTTTAAATACGCCAGGGATTGCCTTTTCTATAGTAAATTATTCAAAAAATAATTTTCTACTGTCGCAAATTTTAATTACTCCAGGGATTGCATTTTCTATAGTAAATTATTCAAAAAATAATTTTTTACTGTCGAAAATTTTAATTGCGCCAGGGATTGCCTTTTCTATAGTAAATTATTCAAAAAATAATTTTCTACTGTCGCAAATTTTAATTACGCCAGGGATTGCCTTTTCTATAGTAAATTATTCAAAAAATAATTTTTTACTGTCGCAAATTTCAAATCCGCCAGGGATTGCCTTTTCTATAGTAAATTATTCAAAAAATAATTTTTTACTATCGCAAGTTTTAATTGCGCCAGGGATTGCCTTTTCTACAGTAAATTTTGCAAAAAATAATTTTTTACTGTTGCAAAATTTAATTGCGCCAGGGATTGCCTTTTCTATAGTAAATTTTTCACAAATTAATTTTTTACTGTCGCAAACTTTAATTACGCCAGGGATTGCCTTTTCTATAGTAAATTTTTCAAAAAATAATTTTCTACTGTCGCAAATTTTAAATACGCCAGGGATTGCCTTTTATATAGTAAATTTTTCAAAAAATAATTTTATACTGTCGCAAATTTTAATTACGCCAGGGAATGCCTTTTCTATAGTAAATTATTCAAAAAATAATTTTCTACTGTCGCAAATTTTAATTACGCCAGGGATTGCCTTTTCTATAGTAAATTATTCAAAAAATAATTTTTTACTGTCGCAAATTTTAAATACGCCAGGGATTGCCTTTTCTATAGTAAATTATCCAAAAAATAATTTTCTACTGACGCAAATTTTAATTTCGCCAGGGATTGCCTTTTCTATAGTAAATTATTCAAAAAATAATTTTTTACTATCGCAAATTTTAATTGCGCCAGGGATTGCATTTTCTATAGTAAATTATTCAAAAAATAATTTTCTATTGTCGCAAATTTTAATTACGCCAGGGATTGCCTTTTCTATAGTAAATTATCCAAAAAATAATTTTTTACTGTCGCAAATTTCAAATCCGCCAGGGATTGCCTTTTCTATAGTAAATTATTCAAAAAATAATTTTTTACTATCGCAAGTTTTAATTGCGCCAGGGATTGCCTTTTCTACAGTAAATTTTGCAAAAAATAATTTTTTACTGTCGCAAATTTTAATTGCGCCAGGGATTGCCTTTTCTATAGTAAACTTTTCAAAAAATAATTTTCTACTGTCGCAAATTTTAATTGCGCCAGGGATTGCCTTTCTACAGTAAATTTTTCAAAAAATAATTTTTTACTATCGCAAGTTTTAATTGCGCCAGGGATTGCCTTTTCTACAGTAAATTTTGCAAAAAATAATTTTTTACTGTCGCAAATTTTAATTGCGCCAGGGATTGCCTTTTCTATAGTAAACTTTTCAAAAAATAATTTTCTACTGTCGCAAATTTTAATTGCGCCAGGGATTGCCTTTCTACAGTAAATTTTTCAAAAAATAATTTTTTACTGTCGCAAATTGTAATTGCGCCAGGGATTACCTTTTCTATAGTAAATTTTTCAAAAAATAATTTTTTACTGTCGCAAATTTTAATTGCGCCAGGGATTGCCTTTTCTATAGTAAATTTTTCACAAATTAATTTTTTACTGTCGCAAATTTTAATTACGCCAGGGATTGCCTTTTCTATAGTAAATTATCCAAAAAATAATTTTTTACTGTCGCAAATTTCAAATCCGCCAGGGATTGCCTTTTCTATAGTAAATTATTCAAAAAATATTTTTTTACTATCGCAAGTTTTAATTGCGCCAGGGATTACCTTTTCTATAGTAAATTTTTCAAAAAATAATTTTTTACTGTCGCAAATTTTAATTGCGCCAGGGATTGCCTTTTCTATAGTAAATTTTTCACAAATTAATTTTTTACTGTCGCAAATTTTAAATACGCCAGGGATTGCCTTTTCTATAGTAAATTATTCAAAAAATAATTTTCTACTGACGCAAATTTTAATTGCGCCAGGGATTGCCTTTTCTATAGTAAATTATTCAAAAAATAATTTTCAACTGTCGCAAATTTTAATTACGCCAAGGATTGCCATTTCTATAGTAAATTTTTCACAAATTAATTTTTTAATGTCGCAAATTTTAAATACGCCAGGCCTTGCATTTTCTATAGTAAATTATTCAAAAAATAATTTTTTACTGTCGCAAATTTTAAATACGCCAGGGATTGCCTTTTCTATAGTAAATTTTGCAAAAAAATAATTTTTTACTGTCGCAAATTTTAATTGCGCCAGGGATTGCCTTTTCTATAGTAAATTTTTCACAAATTAATTTTTTATTGTCGCAAATTTTAAATACGCCAGGGATTGCCTTTTCTATAGTAAATTTTTCACAAATTAATTTTTTACTATCGCAAATTTTAAATACGCCAAGGATTGCCTCTTCTATAGTAAATTTTGCAAAAAATAATTTTTTCCTGTCGCAAATTTTAATTGCGCCAGGGATTGCCTTTTCTATAGTAAATTTTTCACAAATTAATTTTTTACTGTCGCAAATTGTAACTGCGCCATGGTTTACCTTTTCTATAGTAAATTTTTCAAAAAATAATTTTTTACTATCGCAAATTTTAATTACGCCAGGCATTGCCTTTTCTATAGTAAATTTTTCACAAATTAATTTTTTAATGTCGCAAATTTTAAATACGCCAGGCCTTGCATTTTCTATAGTAAATTATTCAAAAAATAATTTTTTACTGTCGCAAATTTTAAATACGCCAGGGATTGCCTTTTCTATAGTAAATTTTGCAAAAAAATAATTTTTTACTGTCGCAAATTTTAATTGCGCCAGGGATTGCCTTTTCTATAGTAAATTTTTCACAAATTAATTTTTTACTGTTGCAAATTTTAATTGCGCCAGGGATTGCCTTTTCTACAGTAAATTTTGCAAAAAATAATTTTTGACTGTTGCAAATTTTAATTGCGCCAGGGATTGCCTTTTCTATAGTAAATTTTTCACAAATTAATTTTTTATTGTCGCAAATTTTAAATACGCCAGGGATTGCCTTTTCTATAGTAAATTTTTCACAAATTAATTTTTTACTGTCGCAAATTTTAATTACGCCAGGGATTGCCTTTTCTATAGTAAATTTTTCAAAAAATAATTTTCTACTGTCGCAAATTTTAAATACGCCAGGGATTGCCTTTTATATAGTAAATTTTTCAAAAAATAATTTTATACTGTCGCAAATTTTAATTACGCCAGGGAATGCCTTTTCTATAGTAAATTATTCAAAAAATAATTTTCTACTGTCGCAAATTTTAATTACGCCAGGGATTGCCTTTTCTATAGTAAATTATTCAAAAAATAATTTTTTACTGTCGCAAATTTTAAATACGCCAGGGATTGCCTTTTCTATAGTAAATTATTCAAATAATAATTTTCTACTGACGCAAATTTTAATTACGCCAGGGATTGCCTTTTCTATAGTAAATTATTCAAAAAATAATTTTTTACTGTCGCAAATTTTAATTGCGCCAGGGATTGCATTTTCTATAGTAAATTATTCAAAAAATAATTTTCTATTGTCGCAAATTTTAATTACGCCAGGGATTGCCTTTTCTATAGTAAATTATTCAAAAAATAATTTTCTACTGTCGCAAATTTTAATTACGCCAGGGATTGCCTTTTCTACAGTAAATTTTGCAAAAAATAATTTTTTACTATCGCAAATTTTAATTGCGCCAGGGATTGCCTTTTCTATAGTAAACTTTTCAAAAAATAATTTTCTACTGTCGCAAATTTTAATTGCGCCAGGGATTGCCTTTCTACAGTAAATTTTTCAAAAAATAATTTTTTACTGTCGCAAATTGTAATTGCGCCAGGGATTACCGTTTCTATAGTAAATTTTTCACAAATTAATTTTTTACTGTCGCAAATTTTAAATACGCCAGGGATTGCCTTTTCTATAGTAAATTTTTCACAAATTAATTTTTTACTGTCGCAAATTTTAAATACGCCAGGGATTGCCTCTTCTATAGTAAATTTTGCAAAAAAATAATTTTTTACTGTCGCAAATTTTAATTGCGCCAGGGATTGCCTTTTCTATAGTAAATTTTTCACAAATTAATTTTTTACTGCTGCAAATTTTAATTGCGCCAGGGATTGCCTTTTCTATAGTAAATTTTTCACAAATTAATTTTTTACTGTCGCAAATTTTAGTTTCGCCAGGGATTGCCTTTTCTATAGTAAATTTTTCAAAAAATAATTTTCTACTGTCGCAAATTTTAAATACGCCAGGGATTGCCTTTTATATAGTAAATTTTTCAAAAAATAATTTTATGCTGTCGCAAATTTTAATTACGCCAGGGATTGCCTTTTCTATAGTAAATTATTCAAAAAATAATTTTCTACTGTCGCAAATTTTAATTACGCCAGGGAATGCCTTTTCTATAGTAAATTTTTCACAAATTAATTTTTTACTGTTGCAAATTTTAATTGCGCCAGGGATTGCCTTTTCTATAGTAAATTTTTCACAAATTAATTTTTTACTGTCGCAAATTTTAGTTTCGCCAGGGATTGCCTTTTCTATAGTAAATTTTTCAAAAAATAATTTTCTACTGTCGCAAATTTTAAATACGCCAGGGAATGCCTTTTCTATAGTAAATTATTCAAAAAATAATTTTTTACTATCGCAAATTTTAATTGCGCCAGGGATTGCCTTTTCTATAGTAAATTATTCAAAAAATAATTTTTTACTGTCGCAAATTTTAATTGCGCCAGGGATTGCCTTTTCTATAGCAGATTATTCAAAAAATAATTTTTTACTCTCGCAAATTTCAATTTCGCCAGGTAAATTTTTCACAAAATAATTTTTTACTGTCGCAAATTTTAAATACGCCAGGGATTGCCTTTTCTATAGTAAATTATTCAAAAAATAATTTTTTACTGTCGCAAATTTTAAATATCCCAGGGATTGCCTTTTCTATAGTAAATTTCTCACAAATTAATTTCTTACTGTCGCAAATATTAATTACGCCAGGGATTGCCTTTTCTATAGTAAATTATTCAAAAAATAATTTTTTACTGTCGCAAATTTTAATTACGCCAGGGATTGCCTTTTCTATAGTAAATTATTCTAAAAATAATTTTTTACTATCGCAAGTTTTAATTGCGCCAGGGATTGCCTTTTCTACAGTAAATTTTGCAAAAAATAATTTTTTACTGTCGCAAATTTTAATTGCGCCAGGGATTGCCTTTTCTATAGTAAACTTTTCAAAAAATAATTTTCTACTGTCGCAAATTTTAATTGCGCCAGGGATTGCCTTTCTAAAGTAAATTTTTCAAAAAATAATTTTTTACTGTCGCAAATTGTAATTGCGCCAGGCATTACCTTTTCTATAGTAAATTTTTCAAAAAATAATTTTTTACTGTCGCAAATTTTAATTACGCCAGGGATTGCCTTTTCTATAGTAAATTATTCAAAAAATAATTTTCTACTGTCGCAAATTTTAATTACGCCAGGGATTGCCTTTTCTATAGTAAATTATTCAAAAAATAATTTTTTACTCTCGCAAATTTCAATTTCGCCAGGTAAATTTTTCACAAATTAATTTTTTACTGTCGCAAATTTTAAATACGCCAGGGATTGCCTTTTCTATAGTAAATTATTCAAAAAATAATTTTTTACTGTCGCAAATTTTAAATATCCCAGGGGTTGCCTTTTCTATAGTAAATTTCTCACAAATTAATTTCTTACTGTCGCAAATTTTAAATACGCCAGGGATTGCCTTTTCTATAGTAAATTATTCAAAAAATAATTTTATACTGTCGCAAATTTTAATTACGCCAGGGATTGCCTTTTCTACAGTAAATTATTCAAAAAATAATTTTATACTGTCGCAAATTTTAAATACGCCAGGGATTGCCTTTTCTATAGTAAATTATTCAAAAAATAATTTTTTACTGTCGAAAATTTTAATTGCGCCAGGGATTGCCTTTTCTATAGTAAAATATTCAAAAAATAATTTTCTACTGTCGCAAATTTTAATTACGCCAGGGATTGCCTTTTCTATAGTAAATTATTCAAAAAATAATTTTTTACTGTCGCAAATTTTAAGTGCGCCAGGGATTGCCTTTTCTATAGTAAATTATTCAAAAAATAATTTTTTACTGTCGCAAATTTTAAGTGCGCCAGGGATTGCCTATTCTATAGTAAATTATTCAAAAAATAATTTTCAACTGTCGCAAATTTTAATTACGCCAGGGATTGCCTTTTCTATAGTAAATTATTCAAAAAATAATTTTTTACTCTCGCAAATTTCAATTTCGCCAGGTAAATTTTTCACAAATTAATTTTTTACTGTCGCAAATTTTAAATAAGCCAGGGATTGCCTTTTCTACAGTAAATTATTCAAAAAATAATTTTTTACTGTCGCAAATTTTAAATATCCCAGGGATTGCCTTTTCTATAGTAAATTTCTCACAAATTAATTTCTTACTGTCGCAAATTTTAAATACGCCAGGGATTGCCTTTTCTATAGTAAATTATTCAAAAAATAATTTTATACTGTCGCAAATTTTAATTACGCCAGGGATTGCCTTTTCTACAGTAAATTATTCAAAAAATAATTTTTTACTGTCGCAAATTTTAAATACGCCAGGGATTGCCTTTTCTTTAGTAAATTATTCAAAAAATTATTTTTTACTGTCGAAAATTTCAATTACGCCAGGGAGTGCCTTTTCTATAGTAAATTATTCAAAAAATAATTTTCTACTGTCGCAAATTTTAATTACGCCAGGGATTGCCTTTTCTATAGTAAATTATTCAAAAAATAATTTTTTACTGTCGCAAATTTTAATTACGCCAGGGATTGCCTTTTCTATAGTAAATTATTCAAAAAATAATTTTTTACTATCGCAAATTTTAATTGCGCCAGAGATTGCCTTTTGTATAGTAAATTATTCAAAAAATAATTTTTTACTGTCGCAAATTTTAATTGCGCCAGGGATTGCCTTTTCTATAGTAAATTATTCAAAAAATAATTTTTTACTCTCGCAAATTTCAATTTCGCCAGGTAAATTTTTCACAAATTAATTTTTTACTGTCGCAAATTTTAATTGCGCCAGGGATTGCCTTTTCTATAGTAAATTATTCAAAAAATAATTTTCTACTGTCGCAAATTTTAATTACGCCAGGGATTGCCTTTTCTATAGTAAATTATTCAAAAAATAATTTTTTACTGTCGCAAATTTTAATTGCGCCAGGGATTGCCTTTTCTACAGTAAATTTTTCAAAAACTAATTTTTTACTGTCGCAAATTTTAATTACGCCAGGGATTGCCTTTTATATAGTAAATTTTTCAAAAAATAATTTTATACTGTCGCAAATTTTAATTACGCCAGGGATTGCCTTTTCTATAGTAAATTATTCAAAAAATAATTTTTTACTGTCGCAAATTTTAAATACGCCAGGGATTGCCTTTTCTATAGTAAATTATTCAAAAAATAATTTTCTACTGTCGCAAATTTTAATTACGCCAGGGATTGCCTTTTCTACAGTAAATTTTTCAAAAAATAATTTTTTACTGTCGCAAATTTTAAATACGCCAGGGATTGCCTTTTCTATAGTAAATTTTGCACAAATTAATTTTTTACTGTCGCAAATTTTAATTACGCCAGGGATTGCCTTTTCTACAGTAAATTATTCAAAAAATAATTTTTTACTGTCGCAAATTTTAAATACGCCAGGGATTGCCTTTTCTTTAGTAAATTATTCAAAAAATTATTTTTTACTGTCGAAAATTTCAATTACGCCAGGGAGTGCCTTTTCTATAATAAATTATTCAAAAAATAATTTTCTACTGTCGCAAATTTTAATTACGCCAGGGATTGCCTTTTCTATAGTAAATTATTCAAAAAATAATTTTTTACTGTCGCAAATTTTAATTACGCCAGGGATTGCCTTTTCTATAGTAAATTATTCATAAAATAATTTTTTACTATCGCAAATTTTAATTGCGCCAGAGATTGCCTTTTCTATAGTAAATTATTCAAAAAATAATTTTTTACTGTCGCAAATTTTAATTGCGCCAGGGATTGCCTTTTCTATAGTAAATTATTCAAAAAATAATTTTTTACTCTCGCAAATTTCAATTTCGCCAGGTAAATTTTTCACAAATTAATTTTTTACTGTCGCAAATTTTAATTGCGCCAGGGATTGCCTTTTCTATAGTAAATTATTCAAAAAATAATTTTCTACTGTCGCAAATTTTAATTACGCCAGGGATTGCCTTTTCTATAGTAAATTATTCAAAAAATAATTTTTTACTGTCGCAAATTTTAATTGCGCCAGGGATTGCCTTTTCTTCAGTAAATTTTTCAAAAACTAATTTTTTACTGTCGCAAATTTTAAATACGCCAGGGATTGCCTTTTCTATAGTAAATTATTCAAAAAATAATTTTCTACTGTCGCAAATTTTAATTACGCCAGGGATTGCCTTTTCTACAGTAAATTTTTCAAAAAATAATTTTTTACTGTCGCAAATTTTAAATACGCCAGGGATTGCCTTTTCTATTGTAAATTTTGCACAAACTAATTTTTTACTATCGCAAATTTTAAATACGCCAGGGATTGCCTTTTCTATAGTAAATTATTCAAAAAATAATTTTTTACTGTCGCAAATTTTAAATACGCCAGGGATTGCCTCTTCTATAGTAAATTTTGCAAAAAATAATTTTTTATTGTCGCAAATATTAATTGCGCCAGGGATTGCCTTTTCTATAGTAAATTTTTCAAAAAATAATTTTTTACTGTCGCAAATTTTAAGTACGCCAGGGATTGCCTTTTCTACAGTAAATTTTTCAAAAAATAATTTTATTCTTTCGCAAATTTTAAATACGGCAGGGATTGCCTCTTCTATAGTAAATTTTGAAAAAAATAATTTTTTACTGTCGCAAATTTTAATTGCGCCAGGGATTGCCTTTTCTATAGTAAATTATTCAAAAATTAATTTTTTACAGTCGCAAATTTTAAATACGCCAGGGATTGCCTTTTCTATAGTAAATTTTTCAAAAAATTACTTTTTACTGTCGCAAATTTTAATTGCGCCAGGGATTGCCTTTTGTACAGTAAATTTTTCAAAAATTAATTTTATACTGTCGCAAATTTTAAATACGCCAGGGATTGCCTTTTCTATTGTAAATTTTGCACAAACTAATTTTTTACTGTCGCAAATTTTAAATACGCCAGGGATTGCCCTTTCTATAGTAAATTATTCAAAAAATAATTTTTTACTGTCGCAAATTTTAAATACGCCAGGGATTGCCTCTTCTATAGTAAATTTTGCAAAAAATAATTTTTTATTGTCGCAAATATTAATTGCGCCAGGGATTGCCTTTTCTATAGTAAATTTTTCAAAAAATAATTTTTTACTGTCGCAAATTTTAAGTACGCCAGGGATTGCCTTTTCTACAGTAAATTTTTCAAAAAATAATTTTATTCTTTCGCAAATTTTAAATACGGCAGGGATTGCCTCTTCTATAGTAAATTTTGAAAAAAATAATTTTTTACTGTCGCAAATTTTAATTGCGCCAGGGATTGCCTTTTCTATAGTAAATTATTCAAAAATTAATTTTTTACAGTCGCAAATTTTAAATACGCCAGGGATTGCCTTTTCTATAGTAAATTTTTCAAAAAATTACTTTTTACTGTCGCAAATTTTAATTGCGCCAGGGATTGCCTTTTGTACAGTAAATTTTTCAAAAATTAATTTTATACTGTCGCAAATTTTAAATACGCCAGGTATTGCCTTTTCTATAGTAAATTTTGCAAAAAATAATTTTTTACTGTCGCAAATTTTAATTGCGCCAGGGATTGCCTTTTCTATAGTAAATTTTTCACAAATTAATTTTTTACTGTCGCAAATTTTAAATACGCCAGGGATTGCCTTTTCTATAGTAAATTATTCAAAAAATAATTTTTTACTGTCGTAAATTTTAAATATCCCAGGGATTGCCTTTTTATAGTAAATTTCTCACAAATTAATTTCTTACTGTCGCAAATTTTAAATACGCCAGGCATTGCATTTTCTATAGTAAATTATTCAAAAAATAATTTTATACTGTCGCAAATTTTAATTACGCCAGGGATTGCCTTTTCTATAGTAAATTATTCAAAAAATTATTTTCTACTGTCGCAAATTTTAATTACGCCAGGGATTGCCTTTTCTACAGTAAATTTTTCAAAAAATAATTTTTTACTGTCGCAAATTTTAAATACGCCAGGGATTGCCTTTTCTATAGCAAATTTTGCACAAATTAATTTTTTACTGTCGCAAATTTTAAATACGCCAGGGATTGCCTTTTCTATAGTAAATTATACAAAAAATAATTTTTTACTGTCGCAAATTTTAAATACGCCAGGGATTGCCTCTTCTATAGTAAATTTTGCAAAAAATAATTTTTTACTGTCGCAAATTTTAATTGCGCCAGGGATTGCCTTTTCTATAGTAAATTATTCAAAAAATAATTTTCTACTGTCGCAAATTTTAATTACGCCAGGGATTGCCTTTTCTATAGTAAATTATTCAAAAAATAATTTTTTACTGTCGCAAATTTTAATTGCGCCAGGGATTGCCTTTTCTTCAGTAAATTTTTCAAAAACTAATTTTTTACTGTCGCAAATTTTAAATACGCCAGGGATTGCCTTTTCTATAGTAAATTATTCAAAAAATAATTTTCTACTGTCGCAAATTTTAATTACGCCAGGGATTGCCTTTTCTACAGTAAATTTTTCAAAAAATAATTTTTTACTGTCGCAAATTTTAAATACGCCAGGGATTGCCTTTTCTATTGTAAATTTTGCACAAACTAATTTTTTACTGTCGCAAATTTTAAATACGCCAGGGATTGCCTTTTCTATAGTAAATTATTCAAAAAATAATTTTTTACTGTCGCAAATTTTAAATACGCCAGGGATTGCCTCTTCTATAGTAAATTTTGCAAAAAATAATTTTTTATTGTCGCAAATATTAATTGCGCCAGGGATTGCCTTTTCTATAGTAAATTTTTCAAAAAATAATTTTTTACTGTCGCAAATTTTAAGTACGCCAGGGATTGCCTTTTCTACAGTAAATTTTTCAAAAAATAATTTTATTCTTTCGCAAATTTTAAATACGGCAGGGATTGCCTCTTCTATAGTAAATTTTGAAAAAAATAATTTTTTACTGTCGCAAATTTTAATTGCGCCAGGGATTGCCTTTTCTATAGTAAATTATTCAAAAATTAATTTTTTACAGTCGCAAATTTTAAATACGCCAGGGATTGCCTTTTCTATAGTAAATTTTTCAAAAAATTACTTTTTACTGTCGCAAATTTTAATTGCGCCAGGGATTGCCTTTTGTACAGTAAATTTTTCAAAAATTAATTTTATACTGTCGCAAATTTTAAATACGCCAGGGATTGCCTTTTCTATTGTAAATTTTGCACAAACTAATTTTTTACTGTCGCAAATTTTAAATACGCCAGGGATTGCCTTTTCTATAGTAAATTATTCAAAAAATAATTTTTTACTGTCGCAAATTTTAAATACGCCAGGGATTGCCTCTTCTATAGTAAATTTTGCAAAAAATAATTTTTTATTGTCGCAAATATTAATTGCGCCAGGGATTGCCTTTTCTATAGTAAATTTTTCAAAAAATAATTTTTTACTGTCGCAAATTTTAAGTACGCCAGGGATTGCCTTTTCTACAGTAAATTTTTCAAAAAATAATTTTATTCTTTCGCAAATTTTAAATACGGCAGGGATTGCCTCTTCTATAGTAAATTTTGAAAAAAATAATTTTTTACTGTCGCAAATATTAATTGCGCCAGGGATTGCCTTTTCTATAGTAAATTATTCAAAAATTAATTTTTTACAGTCGCAAATTTTAAATACGCCAGGGATTGCCTTTTCTATAGTAAATTTTTCAAAAAATTACTTTTTACTGTCGCAAATTTTAATTGCGCCAGGGATTGCCTTTTGTACAGTAAATTTTTCAAAAATTAATTTTATACTGTCGCAAATTTTAAATACGCCAGGTATTGCCTTTTCTATAGTAAATTTTGCAAAAAATAATTTTTTACTGTCGCAAATTTTAATTGCGCCAGGGATTGCCTTTTCTATAGTAAATTTTTCACAAATTAATTTTTTACTGTCGCAAATTTTAAATACGCCAGGGATTGCCTTTTCTATAGTAAATTATTCAAAAAATAATTTTTTACTGTCGTAAATTTTAAATATCCCAGGGATTGCCTTTTTATAGTAAATTTCTCACAAATTAATTTCTTACTGTCGCAAATTTTAAATACGCCAGGCATTGCATTTTCTATAGTAAATTATTCAAAAAATAATTTTATACTGTCGCAAATTTTAATTACGCCAGGGATTGCCTTTTCTATAGTAAATTATTCAAAAAATAATTTTCTACTGTCGCAAATTTTAATTACGCCAGGGATTGCCTTTTCTACAGTAAATTTTTCAAAAAATAATTTTTTACTGTCGCAAATTTTAAATACGCCAGGGATTGCCTTTTCTATAGCAAATTTTGCACAAATTAATTTTTTACTGTCGCAAATTTTAAATACGCCAGGGATTGCCTTTTCTATAGTAAATTATACAAAAAATAATTTTTTACTGTCGCAAATTTTAAATACGCCAGGGATTGCCTCTTCTATAGTAAATTTTGCAAAAAATAATTTTTTACTGTCGCAAATTTTAATTGCGCCAGGGATTGCCTTTTCTATAGTAAATTTTTCAAAAAATAATTTTTTACTGTCGCAAATTTTAAGTACGCGAGGGATTGCCTTTTCTACAGTAAATTTTTCAAAAAATAATTTTATTCTGTCGCAAATTTTAAATACGCCAGGGATTGCCTCTTCTATAGTAAATTTTGCAAAAAATAATTTTTTACTGTCGCAAATTTTAATTGCGCCAGGGATTGCCTTTTCTATAGTAAATTTTTCAAAAAATAATTTTTTACTGTCGCAAATTTTAAGTACGCCAGGGATTGCCTTTTCTACAGTAAATTTTTCAAAAAAAAAAAATTTTATTCTGTCGCAAATTTTAAATACGCCAGGGATTGCCTCTTCTATAGTAAATTTTGCAAAAAATAATTTTTTACTGTCGCAAATTTTAATTGCGCCAGGGATTGCCTTTTCTATAGTAAATTATTCAAAAATTAATTTTTTACTGTCGCAAATTTTAAATACGCCAGGGATTGCCTTTTCTATAGTAAAATTTTCAAAAAATTATTTTTTACTGTCGCAAATTTTAATTGCGCCAGGGATTGCCTTTTCTACAGTAAATTTTTCAAAAATTAATTTTATACTGTCGCAAATTTTAAATACGCCAGGGATTGCCTTTTCTATAGTAAATTTTGCAAAAAATAATTTTTTACTGTCGCAAATTTTAATTGCGCCAGGGATTGCCTTTTCTATAGTAAATTTTTCACAAATTAATTTTTTACTGTCGCAAATTTTAAATACGCCAGGGATTGCCTTTTCTATAGTAAATTATTCAAAAAATAATTTTTTACTGTCGCAAATTTTAAATATCCCAGGGATTGCCTTTTCTATAGTAAATTTCTCACAAATTAATATCTTACTGTCGCAAATTTTAAATACGCCAGGCATTGCCTTTTCTATAGTAAATTATTCAAAAAATAATTTTCTACTGTCGCAAATTTTAATTTCGCCAGGGATTGCCTTTTCTATAGTAAATTATTCAAAAAATAATTTTATACTGTCGCAAATTTTAATTACGCCAGGGATTGCCTTTTATATAGTAAATTATTCAAAAAATAAATTTCTACTGTCGCAAATTTTAATTACGCCAGGGATTGCCTTTTCTATAGTAAATTATTCAAAAAATAATTTTTTACTCTCGCAAATTTTAAGTGCGACAGGGATTGCCTTTTCTATAGTAAATTATTCAAAAAATAATTTTCAACTGTCGCAAATTTTAATTACGCCAGGGATTGCCTTTTCTATAGTAAATTATTCAAAAAATAATTTTTTACTCTCGCAAATTTCAATTTCGCCAGGTAAATTTTTCACAAATAAATTTTTTACTGTCGCAAATTTTAAATACGCCAGGGATTGCGTTTTCTATAGTAAATTATTCTAAAAATAATTTTTTACTGTGGCAAATTTTAAATATCCCAGGGATTGCCTTTTCTATAGTAAATTATTCAAAAAATAATTTTTTACTGTCGCAAATTTTAAGTGCGCCAGGGATTGCCTTTTCTATAGTAAATTATTCAAAAAATAATTTTCAACTGTCGCAAATTTTAAATACGCCAGGGATTGCCTTTTCTATAGTAAATTATTCAAAAAATAATTTTTTACTGTCGAAAATTTTAAATACGCCAGGGATTGCCTTTTCTATAGTAAATTTTTCAAAAAATAATTTTTTACTATCGCAAGTTTTAATTGCGCCAGGGATTGCCTTTTCTACAGTAAATTTTGCAAAAAATAATTTTTTACTGTTGCAAATTTTAATTGCGCCAGGGATTGCCTTTTCTATAGTAAATTTTTCACAAATTAATTTTTTACTGTCGCAAATTTTAATTACGCCAGGGATTGCCTTTTCTATAGTAAATTTTTCAAAAAATAATTTTCTACTGTCGCAAATTTTAAATACGCCAGGGATTGCCTTTTATATAGTAAATTTTTCAAAAAATAATTTTATACTGTCGCAAATTTTAATTACGCCAGGGATTGCCTTTTCTATAGTAAATTATTCAAAAAATAATTTTCTACTGTCGCAAATTTTAATTACGCCAGGGATTGCCTTTTCTATAGTAAATTATTCAAAAAATAATTTTTTACTGTCGCAAATTTTAAATAGGCCAGGGATTGCCTTTTCTATAGTAAATTATTCAAAAAATAATTTTCTACTGTCGCAAATTTTAATTACGCCTGGGATTGCCTTTTCTATAGTAAATTATTCAAAAAATAATTTTTTACTGTCGCAAATTTTAATTGCGCCAGGGATTGCCTTTTCTATAGTAAATTATTCAAAAAATAATTTTCTACTGTCGCAAATTTTAATTACGCCAGGGATTGCCTTTTCTATAGTAAATTATTCAAAAAATAATTTTCTACTGTCGCAAATTTCAATTACGCCAGGGATTGCCTTTTCTATAGTAAATTATTCAAAAAATAATTTTTTACTGTCGCAAATTTTAAATGCGCCAGGGATTGCCTTTTCTATAGTAAATTATTCAAAAAATAATTTTCTACTGTCGCAAATTTTAATTACGCCAGGGATTGCATTTTCTATAGTAAATTATTCAAAAAATAATTTTTTACTGTCGCAAATTTTAATTGCGCCAGGGGATTGCCTTTTCTATAGTAAATTATTCAAAAAATAATTTTCTACTGTCGCAAATCTTAATTACGCCAGGGATTGCCTTTTCTATAGTAAATTATTCAAAAAATAATTTTTTACTGTCGCAAATTTCAAATCCGCCAGGGATTGCCTTTTCTATAGCAAATTATTCAAAAAATAATTTTTTACTATCGCAAGTTTTAATTGCGCCAGGGATTGCCTTTTCTACAGTAAATTTTGCAAAAAATAATTTTTTTGCTGTTGCAAATTTTAATTGCGCCAGGGATTGCCTTTTCTATAGTAAATTTTTCACAAATTAATTTTTTACTGTCGCAAATTTTAATTACGCGAGGGACTGCGTCTTCTATAGTAAATTTTTCAAAAAATAATTTTCTACTGTCGCAAATTTTAATTCCGCCAGGGATTGCCTTTTCTATAGTAAATTTTTCACAAATTAATTTTTTACTGTCGCAAATTGTAATTGCGCCAGGGGTTACCTTTTCTATAGTAAATTTTTCAAAAAATAATTTTTTACTGTCGCAAATTTTAACTACGCCAGGGATTGCCTTTTCTATAGTAAATTATTCAAAAAATAATTTTCTACTGTCGCAAATTTTAATTACGCCAGGGAATGCCTTTTCTATAGTAAATTATTCAAAAAATAATTTTTTACTGTCGCAAATTTTAATTACGCCAGGGAATGCCTTTTCTATAGTAAATTATTCAAAAAATAATTTTTTTACTGTCGCAAATTTTAAATAAGCCATGGATTGCCTTTTCTATAGTAAATTATTCAAAAAATAATTTTCTACAGTCGCAAATTTTAATTAGGCCAGGGATTGCCTTTTCTACAGTAAATTTTGCAAAAAATAATTTTTTACTGTTGCAAATTTTAATTGCGCCAGGGATTGCCTTTTCTATAGTAAATTTTTCACAAATTAGTTTTCTACTGTCGCAAATTTTAATTACGCCAGGGATTGCTTCTTCTATAGTAAATTTTTCAAAAAATAATTTTCTACTGTCGCAAATTTTAAATACGCCAGGGATTGCCTTTTATATAGTAAATTTTTCAAAAAATAATTTTATACTGTCGCAAATTTTAATTACGCCAGGGATTGCCTTTTCTATAGTAAATTATTCAAAAAATAATTTTCTACTGTCGCAAATTTTAATTACGCCAGGGATTGCCTTTTATATAGAAAATTTTTCAAAAACTAATTTTATACTGTCGCAAATTTTAATTACGCCAGGGATTGCCTTTTCTATAGTAAATTATTCAAAAAATAATTTTTTACTGTCGCAAATTTTAAATACGCCAGGGATTGTCTTTTCTATAGTTAATTATTCAAAAAATAATTTTCTACTGTCGCAAATTTTAATTACGCCAGGTATTGCCTTTTCTACAGTAAATTTTTCAAAAAATAATTTTTTACTGTCGCAAATTTTAAATACGCCAGGGATTGCCTTTTCTATAGTAAATTTTGCACAAATTAATTTTTTACTTTCGCAAATTTTAAATACGCCAGGGATTGCCTTTTCTATAGTAAATTATTCAAAAAATAATTTTTTACTGTCGCAAATTTTAAATACGCCAGGGATTGCCTCTTCTATAGTAAATTTTGCAAAAAATAATTTTTTACTGTCGCAAATATTAATTGCGCCAGGGATTGCCTTTTCTATAGTAAATTTTTCAAAAAATAATTTTTTACTGTCGCAAATTTTAAGTACGCCAGGGATTGCCTTTCCTACAGTAAATTTTTCAAAAAATAATTTTATTCTGTCGCAAATTTTAAATACGCCAGGGATTGCCTCTTCTATAGTAAATATTGCAAAAAATAATTTTTTACTGTCGCAAATTTTAATTGCGCCAGGGATTGTCTTTACTATAGTAAATTATTCAAAAATTAATTTTTTACTGTCGCAAATTTTAAATTCGCCAGGGATTGCCTTTTCTATAGTAAATTATTCAAAAAATAATTTTTTACTGTCGCAAATTTTAAATATCCCAGGGATTGCCTTTTCTATAGTAAATTTCTCACAAATTAATTTCTTACTGTCGCAAATTTTAAATACGCCAGGCATTGCCTTTTCTATAGTAAATTATTCAAAAAATAATTTTTTACTGTCGCAAATTTTAAATATCCCAGGGATTGCCTTTTCTATAGTAAATTTCTCACAAATTAATTTCTTACTGTCGCAAATTTTAAATACGCCAGGCATTGCCTTTTCTATAGTAAATTATTCAAAAAATAATTTTATACTGTCGCAAATTTTAATTACGCCAGGGATTGCCTTTTCTATAGTAAATTATTCAAAAAATAATTTTCTACTGTCGCAAATTTTAAATACGCCAGGGATTGCCTTTTCTACAGTAAATTTTTCAAAAAATAATTTTTTACTGTCGCAAATTTTACATACGCCAGGTATTGCCTTTTCTATAGTAAATTTTGCAAAAAATAATTTTTTACTGTCGCAAATTTTAATTGCGCCAGGGATTGCCTTTTCTATAGTAAATTTCTCACAAATTAATTTCTTACTGTCGCAAATTTTAAATACGCCAGGCATTGCCTTTTCTATAGTAAATTATTCAAAAAATAATTTTTTACTGTCGCAAATTTTAAATATCCCAGGGATTGCCTTTTCTATAGTAAATTTCTCACAAATTAATTTCTTACTGTCGCAAATTTTAAATACGCCAGGCATTGCCTTTTCTATAGTAAATTATTCAAAAAATAATTTTATACTGTCGCAAATTTTAATTACGCCAGGGATTGCCTTTTCTATAGTAAATTATTCAAAAAATAATTTTCTACTGTCGCAAATTTTAAATTCGCCAGGGATTGCCTTTTCTATAGTAAATTATTCAAAAAATAATTTTTTACTGTCGCAAATTTTAAATATCCCAGGGATTGCCTTTTCTATAGTAAATTTCTCACAAATTAATTTCTTACTGTCGCAAATTTTAAATACGCCAGGCATTGCCTTTTCTATAGTAAATTTTTCACAAATTAATTTTTTACTGTCGCAAATTTTAAATTCGCCAGGGATTGCCTTTTCTATAGTAAATTATTCAAAAAATAATTTTTTACTGTCGCAAATTTTAAATATCCCAGGGATTGCCTTTTCTATAGTAAATTTCTCACAAATTAATTTCTTACTGTCGCAAATTTTAAATACGCCAGGCATTGCCTTTTCTATAGTAAATTATTCAAAAAATAATTTTATACTGTCGCAAATTTTAATTACGCCAGGGATTGCCTTTTCTATAGTAAATTATTCAAAAAATAATTTTCTACTGTCGCAAATTTTAATTACGCCAGGGATTGCCTTTTCTACAGTAAATTTTTCAAAAAATAATTTTTTACTGTCGCAAATTTTAAATACGCCAGGGATTGCCTTTTCTATAGCAAATTTTGCACAAATTAATTTTTTACTGTCGCAAATTTTAAATACGCCAGGGATTGCCTTTTCTATAGTAAATTATACAAAAAATAATTTTTTACTGTCGCAAATTTTAAATACGCCAGGGATTGCCTCTTCTATAGTAAATTTTGCAAAAAATAATTTTTTACTGTCGCAAATTTTAATTGCGCCAGGGATTGCCTTTTCTATAGTAAATTTTTCAAAAAATAATTTTTTACTGTCGCAAATTTTAAGTACGCCAGGGATTGCCTTTTCTACAGTAAATTTTTCAAAAAATAATTTTATTCTGTCGCAAATTTTAAATACGCCAGGGATTGCCTCTTCTATAGTAAATTTTGCAAAAAATAATTTTTTACTGTCGCAAATTTTAATTGCGCCAGGGATTGCCTTTTCTATAGTAAATTTTTCAAAAAATAATTTTTTACTGTCGCAAATTTTAAGTACGCCAGGGATTGCCTTTTCTACAGTAAATTTTTCAAAAAATAATTTTATTCTGTCGCAAATTTTAAATACGCCAGGGATTGCCTCTTCTATAGTAAATTTTGCAAAAAATAATTTTTTACTGTCGCAAATTTTAACTGCGCCAGGGATTGCCTTTTCTATAGTAAATTATTCAAAAAATAATTTTTTACTGTCGCAAATTTTAAATACGCCAGGGATTGCCTTTTCTATAGTAAATTTTTCAAAAAATTATTTTTTACTGTCACAAATTTTAATTGCGCCAGGCATTGCCTTTTCTACAGTAAATTTTTCAAAAAATAATTTTCTACTGTCGCAAATTTTAATTACGCCAGGGATTGCCTTTTCTATAGTAAATTATTCAAAAAATAATTTTTTACTGTCGCAAATTTTAAGTGCGACAGGGATTGCCTTTTCTATAGTAAATTATTCAAAAAATAATTTTCAACTGTCGCAAATTTTAATTACGCCAGGGATTGCCTTTTCTATAGTAAATTATTCAAAAAATAATTTTTTACTCTCGCAAATTTCAATTTCGCCAGGTAAATTTTTCACAAATTAATTTTTTACTGTCGCAAATTTTAAATACGCCAGGGATTGCCTTTTCTATAGTAAATTATTCTAAAAATAATTTTTTACTGTGGCAAATTTTAAATATCCCAGGGATTGCCTTTTCTATAGTAAGTTATTCAAAAAATAATTTTTTACTGTCGCAAATTTTAAGTGCGCCAGGGATTGCCTTTTCTATAGTAAATTATTCAAAAAATAATTTTCAACTGTCGCAAATTTTAAATACGCCAGGGATTGCCTTTTCTATAGTAAATTATTCAAAAAATAATTTTTTACTGTCGAAAATTTTAAATACGCCAGGGATTGCCTTTTCTATAGTAAATTTTTCAAAAAATAATTTTTTACTATCGCAAGTTTTAATTGCGCCAGGGATTGCCTTTTCTACAGTAAATTTTGCAAAAAATAATTTTTTACTGTTGCAAATTTTAATTGCGCCAGGGATTGCCTTTTCTATAGTAAATTTTTCACAAATTAATTTTTTACTGTCGCAAATTTTAATTACGCCAGGGATTGCCTTTTCTATAGTAAATTTTTCAAAAAATAATTTTCTACTGTCGCAAATTTTAAATACGCCAGGGATTGCCTTTTATATAGTAAATTTTTCAAAAAATAATTTTATACTGTCGCAAATTTTAATTACGCCAGGGATTGCCTTTTCTTAGTAAATTATTCAAAAAATAATTTTCTACTGTCGCAAATTTTAATTACGCCAAGGATTGCCTTTTCTATAGTAAATTATTCAAAAAATAATTTTTTACTGTCACAAATTTTAAATACGCCAGGGATTGCCTTTTCTATAGTAAATTATTCAAAAAATAATTTTCTACTGTCGCAAATTTTAATTACGCCTGGGATTGCCTTTTCTATAGTAAATTATTCAAAAAATAATTTTTTACTGTCGCAAATTTTAATTGCGCCAGGGATTGCCTTTTCTATAGTAAATTATTCAAAAAATAATTTTCTACTGTCGCAAATTTTAATTACGGCAGGGATTGCCTTTTCTATAGTAAATTATTCAAAAAATAATTTTCTACTGTCGCAAATTTTAATTACGCCAGGGATTGCCTTTTCTATAGTAAATTATTCAAAAAATAATTTTTTACTGTCGCAAATTTTAAATACGCCAGGGATTGCCTTTTCTATAGTAAATTATTCAAAAAATAATTTTCTACTGTCGCAAATTTTAATTACGCCAGGGATTGCATTTTCTATAGTAAATTATTCAAAAAATAATTTTTTACTGTCGCAAATTTTAATTGCGCCAGGGGATTGCCTTTTCTATAGTAAATTATTCAAAAAATAATTTTCTACTGTCGCAAATTTTAATTACGCCAGGGATTGCCTTTTCTATAGTAAATTATTCAAAAAAGAATTTTTTACTGTCGCAAATTTCAAATCCGCCAGGGATTGCCTTTTCTATAGCAAATTCTTCAAAAAATAATTTTTTAATATCGCAAGTTTTAATTGCGCCAGGGATTGCCTTTTCTACAGTAAATTTTGCAAAAAATAATTTTTTACTGTTGCAAATTTTAATTGCGCCAGGGATTGCCTTTTCTATAGTAAATTTTTCACAAATTAATTTTTTACTGTCGCAAATTTTAATTACGCCAGGGACTGCCTCTTCTATAGTAAATTTTTCAAAAAATAATTTTCTACTGTCGCAAATTTTAAATACGCCAGGGATTGCCTTTTATATAGTAAATTTTTCAAAAAATAATTTTATACTGTCGCAAATTTTAATTGCGCCAGGGATTGCCTTTTCTATAGTAAATTTTTCACAAATTAATTTTTTACTGTCGCAAATTGTAATTGCGCCAGGGGTTACCTTTTCTATAGTAAATTTTTCAAAAAATAATTTTTTACTGTCGCAAATTTTAATTACGCCAGGGATTGCCTTTTCTATAGTAAATTATTCAAAAAATAATTTTCTACTGTCGCAAATTTTAATTACGCCAGGGAATGCCTTTTCTATAGTAAATTATTCAAAAAATAATTTTTTACTGTCGCAAATTTTAATTACGCCAGGGATTGCCTTTTCTATAGTAAATTATTCAAAAAATAATTTTTTACTGTCGCAAATTTTAAATACGCCATGGATTGCCTTTTCTATAGTAAATTATTCAAAAAATAATTTTCTACAGTCGCAAATTTTAATTACGCCAGGGATTGCCTTTTCTACAGTAAATTTTGCAAAAAATAATTTTTTACTGTTGCAAATTTTAATTGCGCCAGGGATTGCCTTTTCTATAGTAAATTTTTCACAAATTAGTTTTCTACTGTCGCAAATTTTAACAACGCCAGGGATTGCCTCTTCTATAGTAAATTTTTCAAAAAATAATTTTCTACTGTCGCAAATTTTAAATACGCCAGGGATTGCCTTTTATATAGTAAATTTTTCAAAAAATAATTTTATACTGTCGCAAATTTTAATTACGCCAGGGATTGCCTTTTCTATAGTAAATTATTCAAAAAATAATTTTCTACTGTCGCAAATTTTAATTACGCCAGGGATTGCCTTTTCTATAGTAAATTATTCAAAAAATAATTTTTTACTGTCGCAAATTTTAAGTGCTCCAGGGATTGCCTTTTCTATAGTAAATTATTCAAAAAATAATTTTCAACTGTCGCAAATTTTAATTACGCCAGGGGTTGCTTTTCTATAGTAAATTATTCAAAAAATAATTTTTTACTCTCGCAAATTTCAATTTCGCCAGGTAAATTTTTCACAAATTAATTTTTTACTGTCGCAAATTTTAAATACGCCAGGGATTGCCTTTTCTATAGTAAATTATTCAAAAAATAATTTTTTACTGTCGCAAATTTTAAATATCCCAGGGATTGCTTTTCTATAGTAAATTTCTCACAAATTAATTTCTTACTGTCGCAAATTTTAAATACGCCAGGGATTGCCTTTTCTATAGTAAATTATTCAAAAAATAGTTTTCTACTGTCGCAAATTTTAATTACGCCAGGGATTGCCATTTCTATAGTAAATTATTCAAAAAATAATTTTTTACTGTCGCAATTTCTAATTGCGCCAGGGATTGCCTTTTCTATAGTAAATTATTCAAAAAATAATTTTTTACTGTCGCAAATTTTAATTGCGCCAGGGATTTCCTTTTCTACAGTAAATTTTTCAAAAACTAATTTTTTACTGTCGCAAATTTTAATTACGCCAGGGATTGCCTTTTCTATAGTAAATTATTCAAAAAATAATTTTCTACTGTCGCAAATTTTAATTACGCCAGGGATTGCCTTTTCTATAGTAAATAATTCAAAAAATAATTTTTTACTGTCGCAAATTTTAATTACGCCATGGATTGTTTTTTCTATAGTAAATTATTCAAAAAATAATTTTTTACTATCGCAAATTTTAATTGCGCCAGGGATTGCCTTTTCTATAGTAAATTATTCAAAAAATAATTTTTTACTGTCGCAAATTTTAATTGCGCGAGGGATTGCCTTTTCTATAGTAGATTATTCAAAAAATAATTTTTTACTGTAGCAAATTTCAATTTCGCCAGGTAAATTTTTCACAAATTAATTTTTTACTGTCGCAAATTTTAAATACGCCAGGGATTGCCTTTTCTATAGTAAATTATTCAAAAAATAATTTTTTACTGTCGCAAATTTTAAATATCCCAGGGATTGCCTTTTCTATAGTAAATTTTTCACAAATTAATTTCTTACTGTTGCAAATTTTAATTACGCCAGGGATTGCCTTTTCTATAGTAAATTATTCAAAAAATAATTTTTTACTGTCGCAAATTTTAATTACGCCAGGGATTGCCTTTTCTATAGTAAATTATTCAAAAAATAATTTTTTACTATCGCAAGTTTTAATTGCGCCAGGGATTGCCTTTTCTACAGTAAATTTTGCAAAAAATAATTTTTTACTGTCGCAAATTTTAATTGCGCCAGGGATTGCCTTTTCTATAGTAAATTATTCAAAAAATAATTTTTTACTGTCGAAAATTTTAATTGCGCCAGGGATTGCCTTTCTAAAGTAAATTTTTCAAAAAATAATTTTTTACTATCGCAAGTTTTAATTGCGCCAGGGATTGCCTTTTCTACAGTAAATTTTGCAAAAAATAATTTTTTACTGTTGCAAATTTTAATTGCGCCAGGGATTGCCTTTTCTATAGTAAATTTTTCACAAATTAATTTTTTACTGTCGCAAATTTTAATTACGCCAGGGATTGCCTTTTCTATAGTAAATTTTTCAAAAAATAATTTTCTACTGTCGCAAATTTTTAATACGCCAGGGATTGCCTTTTATATAGTAAATTTTTCAAAAAATAATTTTATACTGTCGCAAATTTTAATTACGCCAGGGATTGCCTTTTCTTAGTAAATTATTCAAAAAATAATTTTCTACTGTCGCAAATTTTAATTACGCCAAGGATTGCCTTTTCTATAGTAAATTATTCAAAAAATAATTTTTTACTGTCGCAAATTTTAAATACGCCAGGGATTGCCTTTTCTATAGTAAATTATTCAAAAAATAATTTTCTACTGTCGCAAATTTTAATTACGCCTGGGATTGCCTTTTCTATAGTAAATTATTCAAAAAATAATTTTTTACTGTTGCAAATTTTAATTGCGCCAGGGATTGCTTTTTCTATAGTAAATTATTCAAAAAATAATTTTCTACTGTCGCAAATTTTAATTACGCCAGGGATTGCCTTTTCTATAGTAAATTATTCAAAAAATAATTTTCTACTGTCGCAAATTTTAATTACGCCAGGGATTGCCTTTTCTATAGTAAATTATTCAAAAAATAATTTTTTACTGTCGCAAATTTTAAATACGCCAGGGATTGCCTTTTCTATAGTAAATTATTCAAAAAATAATTTTCTACTGTCGCAAATTTTAATTACGCCAGGGATTGCATTTTCTATAGTAAATTATTCAAAAAATAATTTTTTACTGTCGCAAATCTTAATTGCGCCAGGGGATTGCCTTTTCTATAGTAAATTATTCAAAAAATAATTTTCTACTGTCGCAAATTTTAATTACGCCAGGGATTGCCTTTTCTATAGTAAATTATTCAAAAAATAATTTTTTACTGTCGCAAATTTCAAATCCGCCAGGGATTGCCTTTTCTATAGCAAATTCTTCAAAAAATAATTTTTTAATATCGCAAGTTTTAATTGCGCCAGGGATTGCCTTTTCTACAGTAAATTTTGCAAAAAATAATTTTTTTACTGTTGCAAATTTTAATTGCGCCAGGGATTGCCTTTTCTATAGTAAATTTTTCACAAATTAATTTTTTACTGTCGCAAATTTTAATTACGCCAGGGACTGCCTCTTCTATAGTAAATTTTTCAAAAAATAATTTTCTACTGTCGCAAATTTTAAATACGCCAGGGATTGCCTTTTATATAGTAAATTTTTCAAAAAATAATTTTATACTGTCGCAAATTTTAATTGCGCCAGGGATTGCCTTTTCTATAGTAAATTTTTCACAAATTAATTTTTTACTGTCGCAAATTGTAATTGCGCAGGGGTTACCTTTTCTATAGTAAATTTTTCAAAAAATAATTTTTACTGTCGCAAATTTTAATTACGCCAGGGATTGCCTTTTCTATAGTAATTTATTCAAAAAATAATTTTCTACTGTCGCAAATTTTAATTACGCCAGGGAATGCCTTTTCTATAGTAAATTATTCAAAAAATAATTTTTTACTGTCGCAAATTTTAATTACGCCAGGGATTGCCTTTTCTATAGTAAATTATTCAAAAATAATTTTTTACTGTCGCAAATTTTAAATACGCCATGGATTGCCTTTTCTATAGTAAATTATTCAAAAAATAATTTTCTACAGTCGCAAATTTTAATTACGCCAGGGATTGCCTTTTCTACAGTAAATTTTGCAAAAAATAATTTTTTACTGTTGCAAATTTTAATTGCGCCAGGGATTGCCTTTTCTATAGTAAATTTTTCACAAATTAGTTTTCTACTGTCGCAAATTTTAACAACGCCAGGGATTGCCTCTTCTATAGTAAATTTTTCAAAAAATAATTTTCTACTGTCGCAAATTTTAAATACGCCAGGGATTGCCTTTTATATAGTAAATTTTTCAAAAAATAATTTTATACTGTCGCAAATTTTAATTACGCCAGGGATTGCCTTTTCTATAGTAAATTATTCAAAAAATAATTTTCTACTGTCGCAAATTTTAATTACGCCAGGGATTGCCTTTTCTATAGTAAATTATTCAAAAAATAATTTTTTACTGTCGCAAATTTTAAGTGCTCCAGGGATTGCCTTTTCTATAGTAAATTATTCAAAAAATAATTTTCAACTGTCGCAAATTTTAATTACGCCAGGGGTTGCTTTTCTATAGTAAATTATTCAAAAAATAATTTTTTACTCTCGCAAATTTCAATTTCGCCAGGTAAATTTTTCACAAATTAATTTTTTACTATCGCAAATTTTAAATACGCCAGGGATTGCCTTTTTTATAGTAAATTATTCAAAAAATAATTTTTTACTGTCGCAAATTTTAAATATCCCAGGGATTGCCTTTTCTATAGTAAATTTCTCACAAATTAATTTCTTACTGTCGCAAATTTTAAATACGCCAGGGATTGCCTTTTCTATAGTAAATTATTCAAAAAATAATTTTCTACTGTCGCAAATTTTAATTACGCCAGGGATTGCCATTTCTATAGTAAATTATTCAAAAAATAATTTTTTACTGTCGCAATTTCTAATTGCGCCAGGGATTGCCTTTTCTATAGTAAATTATTCAAAAAATAATTTTTTACTGTCGCAAATTTTAATTGCGCCAGGGATTTCCTTTTCTACAGTAAATTTATCAAAAACTAATTTTTTACTGTCGCAAATTTTAATTACGCCAGGGATTGCCTTTTCTATAGTAAATTATTCAAAAAATAATTTTCTACTGTCGCAAATTTTAATTACGCCAGGGATTGCCTTTTCTATAGTAAATAATTCAAAAAATAATTTTTTACTGTCGCAAATTTTAATTACGCCAGGGATTGTTTTTTCTATAGTAAATTATTCAAAAAATAATTTTTTACTGTCGCAAATTTTAATTGCGCCAGGGATTTCCTTTTCTACAGTAAATTTTTCAAAAACTAATTTTTTACTGTCGCAAATTTTAATTACGCCAGGGATTGCCTTTTCTATAGTAAATTATTCAAAAAATAATTTTCTACAGTCGCAAATTTTAATTACGCCAGGGATTGCCTTTTCTACAGTAAATTTTACAAAAAATAATTTTTTACTGTTGCAAATTTTAATTGCGCCAGGGATTGCCTTTTCTATAGTAAATTTTTCACAAATTAGTTTTCTACTGTCGCAAATTTTAACAACGCCAGGGATTGCCTCTTCTATAGTAAATTTTTCAAAAAATAATTTTCTACTGTCGCAAATTTTAAATACGCCAGGGATTGCCTTTTATATAGTAAATTTTTCAAAAAATAATTTTATACTGTCGCAAATTTTAATTACGCCAGGGATTGCCTTTTCTATAGTAAATTATTCAAAAAATAATTTTCTACTGTCGCAAATTTTAATTACGCCAGGGATTGCCTTTTCTATAGTAAATTATTCAAAAAATAATTTTTTACTGTCGCAAATTTTAAGTGCTCCAGGGATTGCCTTTTCTATAGTAAATTATTCAAAAAATAATTTTCAACTGTCGCAAATTTTAATTACGCCAGGGGTTGCTTTTCTATAGTAAATTATTCAAAAAATAATTTTTTACTCTCGCAAATTTCAATTTCGCCAGGTAAATTTTTCACAAATTAATTTTTTACTGTCGCAAATTTTAAATACGCCAGGGATTGCCTTTTTTATAGTAAATTATTCAAAAAATAATTTTTTACTGTCGCAAATTTTAAATATCCCAGGGATTGCCTTTTCTATAGTAAATTTCTCACAAATTAATTTCTTACTGTCGCAAATTTTAAATACGCCAGGGATTGCCTTTTCTATAGTAAATTATTCAAAAAATAATTTTCTACTGTCGCAAATTTTAATTACGCCAGGGATTGCCATTTCTATAGTAAATTATTCAAAAAATAATTTTTTACTGTCGCAATTTCTAATTGCGCCAGGGATTGCCTTTTCTATAGTAAATTATTCAAAAAATAATTTTTTACTGTCGCAAATTTTAATTGCTCCAGGGATTTCCTTTTCTACAGTAAATTTTTCAAAAACTAATTTTTTACTGTCGCAAATTTTAATTACGCCAGGGATTGCCTTTTCTATAGTAAATTATTCAAAAAATAATTTTCTACTGTCGCAAATTTTAATTACGCCAGGGATTGCCTTTTCTATAGTAAATAATTCAAAAAATAATTTTTTACTGTCGCAAATTTTAATTACGCCAGGGATTGTTTTTTCTATAGTAAATTATTCAAAAAATAATTTTTTACTATCGCAAATTTTAATTGCGCCAGGGATTGCCTTTTCTATAGTAAATTATTCAAAAAATAATTTTTTACTGTCGCAAATTTTAATTGCGCCAGGGATTGCCTTTTCTATAGTAGATTATTCAAAAAATAATTTTTTACTGTAGCAAATTTCAATTTCGCCAGGTAAATTTTTCACAAATTAATTTTTTACTGTCGCAAATTTTAAATACGCCAGGGATTGCCTTTTCTATAGTAAATTATTCAAAAAATAATTTTTTACTGTCGCAAATTTTAAATATCCCAGGGATTGCCTTTTCTATAGTAAATTTCTCACAAATTAATTTCTTACTGTCGCAAATTTTAATTACGCCAGGGATTGCCTTTTCTATAGTAAATTATTCAAAAAATAATTTTTTACTGTCGCAAATTTTAATTACGCCAGGGATTGCCTTTTCTATAGTAAATTATTCAAAAAATAATTTTTTACTATCGCAAGTTTTAATTGCGCCAGGGATTGCCTTTTCTACAGTAAATTTTGCAAAAAATAATTTTTTACTGTCGCAAATTTTAACTGCGCCAGGGATTGCCTTTTCTATAGTAAACTTTTCAAAAAATAATTTTCTACTGTCGCAAATTTTAATTGCGCCAGGGATTGCCTTTCTAAAGTAAATTTTTCAAAAATAATTTTTTACTGTCGCAAATTGTAATTGCGCCAGGCATTACCTTTTCTATAGTAAATTTTTCAAAAAATAATTTTTTACTGTCGCAAATTTTAATTGCGCCAGGGATTGCCTTTTCTATAGTAAATTATTCAAAAAATAATTTTCTACTGTCGCAAATTTTAATTACGCCAGGGATTGCCTTTTCTATAGTAAATTATTCAAAATATAATTTTTTACTGTCGCAAATTTTAAGTGCGCCAGGGATTGCCTTTTCTATAGTAAATTATTCAAAAAATAATTTTTTACTGTCGCAAATTTTAAGTGCGCCAGGGATTGCCTTTTCTATAGTAAATTATTCAAAAAATAATTTTCAACTGTCGCAAATTTTAATTACGCCAGGGATTGCCTTTTCTATAGTAAATTATTCAAAAAATAATTTTTTACTCTCGCAAATTTCAATTTCGCCAGGTAAATTTTTCACAAATTAATTTTTTACTGTCGCAAATTTTAAATACGCCAGGGATTGCCTTTTCTATAGTAAATTATTCAAAAAATAATTTTTTACTGTCGCAAATTTTAAATATCCCAGGGATTGCCTTTTCTATAGTAAACTTCTCACAAATTAATTTCTTACTGTCGCAAATTTTAAATACGCCAGGGATTGCCTTTTCTATAGTAAATTATTCAAAAAATAATTTTATACTGTCGCAAATTTTAATTTCGCCAGGGATTGCCTTTTCTACAGTAAATTATTCAAAAAATGATTTTTTACTGTCGCAAATTTTAAATACGCCAGGGATTGCCTTTTCTATAGTAAATTATTCAAAAAATAATTTTTTACTGTCGAAAATTTTAATTGCGCCAGGGATTGCCTTTTCTATAGTAAATTATTCAAAAAATAATTTTCTACTGTCGCAAATTTTAATTACGCCAGGGATTGCCTTTTCTATAGTAAATTATTCAAAAAATAATTTTTTACTGTCGCAAATTTTAATTACGCCAGGGATTGCCTTTTCTATAGTAAATTATTCAAAAAATAATTTTTTACTATCGCAAATTTTAATTGCGCCAGAGATTGCCTTTTCTATAGTAAATTATTCAAAAAATAATTTTTTACTGTCGCAAATTTTAATTGCGCCAGGGATTGCCTTTTCTATAGTAAATTATTCAAAAAATAATTTTTTACTCTTGCAAATATCAATTTCGCCAGGTAAATTTTTCACAAATTAATTTTTTACTGTCGCAATTTTTAATTGCGCCAGGGATTGCCTTTTCTATAGTAAATTATTCAAAAAATAATTTTCTACTGTCGCAAATTTTAATTGCGCCAGGGATTGCCTTTTCTATAGTAAATTATTCAAAAAATAATTTTCTACTCTCGCAAATTTTAATTACGCCAGGGATTGCCTTTTCTATAGTAAATTATTCAAAAAATAATTTTTTACTGTCGCAAATTTTAATTACGCCAGGGATTGCCTTTTCTATAGTAAATTATTCAAAAAATAATTTTTTACTGTCGCAAATTTTAATTGCGCCAGGGATTGCCTTTTCTATAGTAAATTATTCAAAAAATAATTTTCTACTCTCGCAAATTTTAATTACGCCAGGGATTGCCTTTTCTATAGTAAATTATTCAAAAAATAATTTTTTACTGTCGCAAATTTTAATTACGCCAGGGATTGCCTTTTCTATAGTAAATTATTCAAAAAATAATTTTTTACTGTCGCAAATTTTAAATACGCCAGGGATTGCCTTTTCTATAGTAAATTATTCAAAAAATAATTTTGTACTGTCGCAAATTTTAATTACGCGAGGGATTGCCTTTTCTATAGTAAATTATTCAAAAAATAATTTTCTACTGTCGCAAATTTTAATTACGCCAGGGATTGCCTTTTCTACAGTAAATTTTTCAAAAAATAATTTTTTACTGTCGCAAATTTTAAATACGCCAGGGATTGCCTTTTCTATAGTAAAATTTGCACAAATTAATTTTTTACTTTCGCAAATTTTAAATACGCCAGGGATTGCCTTTTCTATAGTAAATTATTCAAAAAATAATTTTTTACTGTCGCAAATTTTAAATACGCCAGGGATTGCCTCTTCTATAGTAAATTTTGCAAAAAATAATTTTTTACTGTCGCAAATTTTAATTGCGCCAGGGATTGCCTTTTCTATAGTGAATTTTTCAAAAAATAATTTTTTACTGTCGCAAATTTTAAGTAGGCCAGGGATTGCCTTTTCTACAGTAAATTTTTCAAAAAATAATTTTATTCTTTCGCAAATTTTAAATACGTCAGGGACTGCCTCTTCTATAGTAAATTTTGCAAAAAATAATTTTTTACTGTCGCAAATTTTAATTGCGCCAGGGATTGCCTTTTCTATAGTAAATTATTCAAAAATTAATTTTTTACTGTCGCAAATTTTAAATACGCCAGGGATTGCCTTTTCTATAGTAAATTTTTCAAAAAATTATTTTTTACTGTCGCAAATTTTAATTGCGCCAGGGATTGCCTTTTCTACAGTAAATTTTTCAAAAATTAATTTTATACTGTCGCAAATTTTAAATACGCCAGGGATTGCCTTTTCTATAGTAAATTTTGCAAAAAATAATTTTTTACTGTCGCAAATTTTAATTGCGCCAGGGATTGCCTTTTCTATAGTAAATTTTTCACAAATTAATTTTTTACTGTCGCAAATTTTAAATACGCCAGGGATTGCCTTTTCTATAGTAAATTATTCAAAAAATAATTTTTTACTGTCACAAATTTTAAATATCCCAGGGATTGCCTTTTCTATAGTAAATTTCTCACAAATTAATTTCTTACTGTCGCAAATTTTAAATACGCCAGGCATTGCCTTTTCTATAGTAAATTATTCAAAAAATAATTTTATACTGTCGCAAATTTTAATTACGCCAAGGATTGCCTTTTCTGTAGTAAATTATTCAAAAAATAATTTTCTACTGTCGCAAATTTTAATTACGCCAGGGATTGCCGTTTCTACAGTAAATTTTTCAAAAAATAATTTTTTACTGTCGCAAATTTTAAATACGCCAGGGATTGCCTTTTCTATAGTAAATTTTGCACAAATTAATTTTTTACTGTCGCAAATTTTAAATACGCCAGGGATTGCCTTTTCTATAGTAAATTATTCAAAAAATAATTTTTTACTGTCGCAAATTTTAAATACGCCAGGGATTGCCTCTTCTATAGTAAATTTTGCAAAAAATAATTTTTTACTGTCGCAAATTTTAATTGCGCCAGGGATTGCCTTTTCTATAGTAAATTTTTCAAAAAATAATTTTTTACTGTCGCAAATTTTAAGTACGCCAAGGATTGCCTTTTCAACAGTAAATTTTTCAAAAAATAATTTTATTCTGTCGCAAATTTTAAATACGCCAGGGATTGCCTCTTCTATAGTAAATTTTGCAAAAATAATTTTTTACTGTCGCAAATTTTAATTGCGCCAGGGATTGCCTTTTCTATAGTAAATTTTTCAAAAAATAATTTTTTACTGTCGCAAATTTTAAGTACGCCAGGGATTGCCTTTTCTATAGTAAATTTTGCAAAAAATAATTTTTTACTGTCGCAAATTTTAATTGCGCCAGGGATTGCCTTTTCTATAGTAAATTTTTCACAAATTAATTTTTTACTGTCGCAAATTTTAAATACGCCAGGGATTGCCTTTTCTATAGTAAATTATTCAAAAAATAATTTTTTACTGTCGCAAATTTTAAATATCCCAGGGATTGCCTTTTCTATAGTAAATTTCTCACAAATTAATTTCTTACTGTCGCAAATTTTAAATACGCCAGGCATTGCCTTTTCTATAGTAAATTATTCAAAAAATAATTTTATACTGTCGCAAATTTTAATTACGCCAGGGATTGCCTTTTCTGTAGTAAATTATTCAAAAAATAATTTTCTACTGTCGCAAATTTTAATTACGCCAGGGATTGCCTTTTCTATAGTAAATTTTTCAAAAAATAATTTTTTACTGTCGCAAATTTTAAATACGCCAGGGATTGCCTTTTCTATAGTAAATTTTGCACAAATTAATTTTTTACTGTCGCAAATTTTAAATATCCCAGGGATTGCCTTTTCTATAGTAAATTTCTCACAAATTAATTTCTTACTGTCGCAAATTTTAAATACGCCAGGCATTGCCTTTTCTATAGTAAATTATTCAAAAAATAATTTTATACTGTCGCAAATTTTAATTACGCCAGGGATTGCCTTTTCTGTAGTAAATTATTCAAAAAATAATTTTCTACTGTCGCAAATTTTAATTACGCCAGGGATTGCCTTTTCTATAGTAAATTTTTCAAAAAATAATTTTTTACTGTCGCAAATTTTAAATACGCCAGGGATTGCCTTTTCTATAGTAAATTTTGCACAAATTAATTTTTTACTGTCGCAAATTTTAAATACGCCAGGGATTGCCTTTTCTATAGTAAATTATTCAAAAAATAATTTTTTACTGTCGCAAATTTTAAATACGCCAGGGATTGCCTCTTCTATAGTAAATTTTGCAAAAAATAATTTTTTACTGTCGCAAATTTTAATTGCGCCAGGGATTGCCTTTTCTATAGTAAATTTTTCAAAAAATAACTTTTTACTGTCGCAAATTTTAAGTACGCCAGGGATTGCCTATTCTACAGTAAATTTTTCAAAAAATAATTTTATTCTGTCGCAAATTTTAAATACGCCAGGGATTGAATCTTCTATAGTAAATTTTGCAAAAAATAATTTTTTTCTGTCGCAAATTTTAATTGCGCCAGGGATTGCCTTTTCTATAGTAAATTTTTCAAAAAATAATTTTTTACTGTCGCAAATTTTAAGTACGCCAGGGATTGCCTTTTCTACAGTAAATTTTTCAAAAAATAATTTTATTCTGTCGCAAATTTTAAATACGCCAGGGATTGCCTCTTCTATAGTAAATTATTCAAAAAATAATTTTTTACTGTCGCAAATTTTAATTGCGCCAGGGATTGCCTTTTCTATAGTAAATTATTCAAAAATTAATTTTTTACTGTCGCAAATTTT